>JAOQMS010044506.1:0-10264 GCA_027563885.1 Erythroxylum longipes | reverse complement strand
ATTAGAAATCAAACACACAAGTAACTCATACTTAACTAGTTCATACGGGCATATTCTAGGACGAGCTGACGTGACGATGATATGGTGCAAATGAATTTCCTGGAGACATTCAATCATATGGTGATCAATTAACATCTCTGAGACTCCGCGGCAGAAGTAGACGATTCCGAACACGAAATCCATCCACAAGCTTCTCTTCAACTATCCGACGAATCCAACGGTATAGCTTGTGAAAAGTTCCATATGAATATGATTCGGCCACCAAAATCATACTGTAAAATGCATATAAAGCAACGCGCAGCGGCTCAGTCATTAGCAACGATGCCAGTGAAGCCAGCGACAGCGAACCTGAAAATGTCATGAAACGACTACAAGCTTCGGTTGAGGCTAATGCTTGCTTAGGAACATATGCCAAGCAACAGTATACAAGTAAAATTATAACTGAAATCATGATGGTTGCAGGGTGGGTTTGAAAAGGTGTAAGGGTCTTCCCTTGATATTTAATTCCGATCAGAGTTACAAGTACGGGACTGAGCGACACAAGAGCTGCATGAGTAGGTGTGTCTGTGAAGAGGGTTACAGGGTGGGTTTCGAAGGGTGTAAGGGGTGACGACGAAGAATTTAAATCGAACCATCCAATTCATCCAACGGCTGTCGTCTTTCTCGTTTTACTTCACTCTCGAAAGTTCCACAGAGAGCGACAGTTTTGATGTCTCCTCTGGCTCCCTCTTCTTCTCCACCATCGGCTTCTTTCCTTTGATATTGCTTCTGGTTTATCGAAATGGGAAATCTTTTTCTGTGTGTGTGTATATCTTTCTCATGAGGATTCGCAAGAACGCAAATCTCTCCTAGTTGATGCTCTCGTCGCACGGGTCCCAGGTGTTTCAGACACACGTGTGCCAGCTTAACCAGTCTCCATGGGATGTGATTTCCTTCTTCAGCGACGCTGAGCCATCTTCTCTACCTCAGGTCAGTTGATTATTTTCACAGATCTGCCAAAACCCTCTTCACCGTTCTCTCCATTTCTCCTACTTCTGCCTGCGGTTTCGCGTCTTGTGTCTAGGGTTTTTCGTGCGCGGAGCACTAGGGTTCCGTTTAAAACCTAAATTTTCTGCCTATTATCGTGTATTCAGTTCCTGATAGTCGACTAGGTTGATGGGCCTTCCTCATTTCGCTTCCTTTTTTTTTTTTTAATGTTGTTATCTTCCGGCTTGGTGCGTGCTTACTGCTGTAACTTTTATATATTTTGTATCAGTTCGAATGAGAAGATAGCTTTGAGATATTGAGCTGTGTAACCAGGTGTCGCTTGATGCACAATAGTATTCACATAGGCAGGAAGCATACATGGTTCATAAGAGAGCTATATACTCAGAAATGTTCTCATATAACATTGCATTAAAATAGAAAAAGAAAAAAGAAACTAATTGAGTTTTTGACAGATCCAGTTTTGTATTTTAGGTGGCACTTTCGCCTTGAATTCGTTAATTTGCCGGCATGCTAAGGTCAGTGTACTTCCAAATCAGCTTCCTTCGGATGCCCGTATATCAAGTTTCAGGCTTAAGGTTCCATCCCCAGAACTTGAGAGATCACTAAAGATCAAGGAAAGGCTTGAGACTTCATTAACCATGAAAAAGCTGCTTTTGATGTTGGTACTTGCAGGAACATCTATGGTGATTGCTGATGGGGTTGTCACCCCTGCAATGTCAGGTTTTAGTTCCCATACTTGGATTAATATTTTCCTTTGTTGGCAATGAGTCTTTTACAATAAGAGCTTATTAGTCATTGTGGAGAGTACGCTTATGTTAAAGCTACCCTGTTGGCTTGTTATATTAGTTCACATGTTCATCGATTATAATGCAGTAACATCTGCTGTTGCTGGTCTTAAGGTTGGAGTGGCTGCAATTGAGCAAGGTAATATGATATTTTGAAGCCTTTGTTGGTAGTTTTGTTTTGGTTTCACTGAGATTTCATCATAATCTAGTTTTCACTTGTTCTTTGTGGCCATGTATTTTCTAGAGCATACAGATTTTTCTTTTTGAGCTGAATTCATTGGAAGTTCTCCAACATGAATCTTTGTTGGGTCACTTGTGCTAAATGATATTGTGAAATACAAAAATTTGAAAATTTGAAGCCTAGGAACTTTTAGAGCTAAATTATTGCCACAGGGTGTCATTTTGATAAAAACTGGTATCACAAGTTTGTCAATGAAGGTCACTATCTTTCTTCCTTTGTTTCCCTTATGTTGTTAGTTTGAATTTAATGGGGATTTGAAGTCAGCAGCTATAGAGAATGGCTACAGAAGATCTCAATGCTATGTTATAGAAATGTAAATAAGCTGTAAATTTAGGGTATAAATAAGCTGTAAATTTAGAGTTTTGGAGTTTGGAATAAGAAACGAAGAAGAAAAGATGAGTGTATAGAATAGGTTGGAGAACTAGGAATTACCCGGGATCAAAGGATCACTCTTAAATAGAAAGCATCATATTTCCAAACTGAAATTCGGAATTGAGAAAAACAAAACAGTCTTTGTTATTAACATAAACATTGAGATGTATAATAAGTCTCCTGCAAACTCACTTCTATGTAACTAGGATCCTTAAATTTATCTTTTTCTAATAGATTTTGAATCCTAAGGTAACAAGGATTAAGCTCAAAATAAACTTTATATTTCCATTCATTTTGTAATAAGGAAACTAACAATTATAGAAAACTGACGGGAAAAAATCAATAATGTAGACTGTACATTGTACATTTGGTGAAATCAAATGGAGAATGTAGCTCAACGCCAAATATAAATTTTGATCTTAAAAGAATTTAATCAACTTTTTCATAAAACAAAATGACTAATAAAGCTGCCACCTAAGAGGGATTATTGTCTAATGGGGAGAAAAAAGAGTTTCGAGTAAAATAGTTGTCAAAATAAAATTTAGTTTATTGGCAAGTTACAGAGAATCTTTCTTCTCGGAGATTTGGCAGTCAATACTATCTGCTATTGAAATGAATGCTCAGGACTTTGATTTTATTGGAATCCATGTTAAGAATATAGACAAACTACCATACATTTGGTAATTTTTACAGGATTGACTCCTGTTCTCTTATTAATTTTGAAGATTTTGCCTGGAAATCAACGAAAGGACTAGTGGCTTTGTAGAATACAAACTGAGAAAGATCTGTGATTTAAGAGATGTCTAGTTTAGATTTTGATTTTCTTAATCATGTATCTGTTTGTGTTTGTTGGAGGAAAAAGAAGAGGGTTAGGTTATGCATTCTGATGCGTGTTTGTAGAAGCTTTCATTGTCTATTCAATAACTAGAGGGGTGGGAAATCATGAAAGCCCTTTCACTCTGTCTCCTATCAACAGACAGTAAGATTTGCTGTAAGATGATGAAAAAATGAAAGAGGAAAAAAAAATGAGGGATACAAACAGAGAATAATATAGGTAAAGCCTTTAGCAAGGATAAGTTGCAAAATTTGCAGCTGTGGAGGTTGAGCTACAAGGGATCCAGTGCATTTAAGAGTTCTACAATCTTTTGCATATGTCATTTATGAGTGCAACCAGGTCCTGATTGGCATGCCTGATCTTTCTTAAGCCATTGCGCTCCTTTCTGCAATTATCAAATGAATTCTCTGTTAAAACTGTCTGGGAATATACTAATTTGTCAGTTACTCTGCTAAATTGTGAATGGATATGTATTTGGAGTAAAGTGTTGTGCATATTCTCTTTTCTGATTTAACACCAGTTGATTAGCCTCCTCAATGATTTATTTTCCTGATAATTCCTGCCATATATTACTTGTATACTATTGCTTGGCATATGTTCCTAAGCAAGCATTAGTTTCAACCGAAGCTTGTAGTCATTTTATGACATTCTCAGGTTCGCTGTTGCTGGTTACACTGGCATCGTTGCTACTGCCTGAGCTAATGCGTGTTGCTTTCTATGCATTTTACAGTTTGATTTTGGTGGCAGAATCATATTCATATGGCAGTTTTCACAAGCTATACCGTTGGATTTGTCGGATAGTTGAAGAGAAGCTTGTGAATGGATTTTGTGTTCGGAATCGTCTACTTCTACCGCGGAGTCTCAGAGATGTGAATTGATCACCGTATGATTGAATGTCTTCAGAAAATTCATTTACACCATATCATCGCCACGTCAGCTTGTCCTAAAATATGCCCGTATGAACTGGTTAAGTATGAGTTATTTGTGTGTTTGATTTCTAATAAGATTACTTCGGAATGGCAGAAAGAGCTGATTTGTGTTGATGTATGAGTTACGTTGTGTGTTTGATATCTAGTAAGATTATGTCGGAAAGGCAGAAAGAGGGAGTATTATTTCCTTTGAAAATTGGGCTGGCTTTGTGCATGATATGATATTATGGGCTTAAGGTATTCCAACAATATAATTACAGTATGTTAGATATAATGTGAACCGGCTATCGGCTCAAGATCAGGGTTAGGTTTAAGTTCTGAGTGTTAAGTTTAAATATTTAAATTCATTTGATTAATTTTTTATTTATTAACTTCTAAATAATGTCGATAAATTTAAATTAAATCATCATATAAATTTAAGGTAACTTCTAACTAGTGTAGACAGGTAGGAAAAGGTAGAAGGGGTGTAAAGCCCACAAAGCTAAATTAAAACAAAACCCACAGCCCAAAGAATAGCGTTCTTCTTCGGCTCCTATAAGCAGAAGTGAGTCTAATTATGGAAATAACAATAACCCCTTCTTCAAACGCGTCTGCATTTGAAAGCGAGTGCCTTAGGTTCAACGATACTGTTATCTTGTTTTCCTGGTAAATCTGAACCTGGGATGCTTTCAATCTTTTTTTTTTAAAATTTTTTGGAGAAGGGGATCTACATGAAAAAATAACAAATATCAAATATGAATTTTTAAGATATTTAATGAAAATATTAAGTTAAGATTTAAATTGAAAATGTTTTTTTTACATTTTAAAATATTTTGTGTTTAAATTGAATTCTTGTAAAAATATTAGAGTCTAATTCTACCATTTTACCAAACTTTAAGTTCAATCTCTTGAAAGCCTTGAAAGTCAAACCTCTTCAAAACCTTAGTTTAATCTTAATCCTTTCAAAATATATTTCATATTTGAAATGCTTATTGGACCAAATATAAGTAAAACTCTAAATCAAATTAATTTTCGCAAGATTCAATCATAATAAACATTTGAAAATAATTTTAATTTATGCATTCGTGACACAAGTACAAAATTTATTAAAGGCATTTGTAGAAAGAAAATTGATTCTTGTTGATCGAAATATAATTTGAAGTTCTTTCTCCTTTGTGTAATAGTCAAAGATCAAGTTTTTTCCAAATAAAAACGGTAAAAAAATTGAAAGAACCATTTTATTTCTTCAATTTTTAAATTTGTGATTGAAAGAACCTTTTTATTGCCTCTTGGTTATAATGAAAAGAGAAATTTGTACGACTTGTACGAAGAGGCTTAAGCCCAAGTATCCTTATTTGTCAAGCATTTTTTGTCAATGATATAAATATTATATTGGACTTAATATTGGATTTAGTATGATATAATATGGTATTAGTATTGGTCAATAAAAAATGTTGTTCAGATAATTTTTTAAAATTACGAATATTTTTTAAAATTTATAAATTTACAAAACATTTCCTTAATTATTATAGTATACAATTTTTTATTTTATTTCAATTATATCATGAAGATCTAAAATTATAAGGTTGTGATTGCGATTAAGATATGTATTTATGGTATTTCTAGTTGGTGAATTAAGCAAAGCTAAAGTAGAAGAGAAGGAAAAGTATTAAAAGAGCTAGTTGTCAATTTCAAGGTTTGTGTTTACACTTAGTTTAATTTCTATTTGTGTATCTTTTAATAGATACAAATATTCACTTGGACATGCAATGGTTGCTGGAATGGTGTCTTGGTGTTACTTTTGTTTTATTTTCCATGGAACTGGTTGAATATGACAAGAAAGTAACATGTAGTGGAATTTTGTCTTTGGTAAGTTTGAACCATTTCCATTATTTTGACCATAAATTGGCCTGTAAACCTTTAAATTGGACGATTTAAATTGAAGATAAAACTTAAGACATAGCAATAAAAATATCTAGAAGAGACCCTCACCTAATTCTGGAAAAATAATATTGGAATTTGAGATTAAAAATGGTGACTTGATGTTGCCCCCTGTTTTGGCGCAACTTGTAATGTTTGGCCCATATCTCGTGATTTAAAAGTCCAAATTGCTTGGTTTTTGATGCTATAGAAACTAGAGACATAGGGAAATAAATATATAGATGTCAAAACCTAATTTGAATGTTTTTTACGTGGACCTTTTGGAACAATTGGAGCTGTGAATTTTAGGCAGGGGACACGATGTGAAGGAAATTGCTCCATTTTAAGTTTGTTTTCGTTTCCAATTTTTACCGTATCATATCTGAACCTTTTTGGATGCTTATGAAGCTTTGAAAAAACTTAGAAATAAATGAAATATGACTCACCATAAGTGAATTTGGTGATTAAACATTGAAATTTAAGATTGGTCATAATGTATGTTAAAGGAAATTTACATGTATATAAATGATTTATATGCATATTTATTGCTTATATGTGTATAATATGATTATACAAGTGTGATTTTGATACTCTTATATATAATGGTGGTAAGTTATAACTTGCATGTATGAACTCAAATGCAGATTTTGTGATTTCAAATGAATATCATATGATTTGTCAATACATTAATTATGAAATTGGCAAATGATTAAAGGAAAATGTTATAGTGCTTGCTTCATTGTCTTGGTGATGGATAGATAGGCATGTGTATAGGGTTACAGTGCAGTTGCTACAGTTTGACACCAATGGTGTCTTCATTTTAAGATTATAGTGTCTCTATAATTTAATGCCTTCAGTTATCTATAGTTCGATACTTTCAGGTATCTACACTTCGATATCTTCAGATATCTACAGTTCCCATTATCTACACCCATGAAAATTTGCAAGCATAACATAAAAAGTAAATTAAACAGTTATAAATATACATGACAACATGAATAATTGGTATTGATGAGCATTTGTACTGATTGTATTGATGATTTATAATGATAACCAGTTGATAATTTGTATTAATAAGCGTTGAATATCAATATTTGGCTTATAAATGTGAATTTACAGCATATGAATAATGCATTGAAGCATATTTGCATTATGTACCTTGAGATCATTTATGCCATCACTATTTATATATTTTGTGATAATTGTAAATGTGTGTGCCTGGCAGATGACTACTGTGAGTGGTCAGTCAAACTAAGTATTTTCCCACTAAGTTTTCAAGTTTAACACGAGTGTTAACCCGTGTAGGTCCAAGTAATAGGAGTGAGGTACAGAGATCATTTGTAAGGATTAATGCCAACTGCTAGTAGTAAATATACTTTTGGATTGTATCTTTAAGGTTAAAGATGATTGTATACATAATAATTTGTAACTAAAAATTTAATTTATATGCAATATTTCTTTTGGATTATCATATAAATGCAAAGATGTAATACTACTCTTAAATGATAAAATTGATATGAAATTTTGTAATATGTATATGTACAATATTAAATAGGCAAATGTGTGATGACAGTCCATATAAATGAATAGAAATGCATGTCATGACTGTTTGTACAAGAATTTGGTTGCCATGTATGTGCTTTGTCGTGGGTTTAGTAAAGGGGTGTTACATTTACTTCATTACCACCAAGTCAAATTTTAATGGTAAGTAAAGTTGAGTTGCACCAAATATGCTAAATTAAAGTTTGAAATATGATAATTAGATATTAAATATTAAATTAACCAATAATGAACAATAAATTTGATAAAATGGTATAATTTTTCAATGAAAGTATTGCCTTATACAATGTATCTATAAAAAGAGAAGAAAGTAAGTATTTCTCCCTCAATTACCTGTGTTCATATATTGTCTTATTATTTGTATTTGTTTTCGTTGAGGGACCTTTTAATTTATGTTCAAGTTCTTTGAGTGTAATAGATATTGTATTATTATTTATATCTATTATTAAACTATTGAATTGAAGGATTTAAATTTTAAGGATTAATATAATTTAGATTTAAATAAACTTAAAATTTTAAATTTCTTATTTGGTTTATTAAAAAATTCAAAAAGTTCAACACAATATATAATTTACAATTACCATAATTTATAATTTTTAAATATTATTTAAAATTAATTATTATTTATTATTTAGTTCTTATTAGAATGTATAATATATAATATAAAATATTAATTTAGTTTAATTATAAATCATGATTAACACTTTGTATATGTTATTGTAAGAAGTTATTTATCTTAGTTCAACTTAATAGAATTATTCTTATTTTAATAAATTATTTATATATTAAATAATCATTAAAAAGTTTTTAAAATATAGCTTATGTGTTAAGCTTAAATTTAAAACTTTTATAACTTGTCTAAGTTTAAATTTGAAAACAATGACCACATAATAGGTCAAATTGAGCATAAACTTAAATTTCTAAAAAAATTGAGATTTAGTTCAACAGAGACCTAACTCACTAACTCATTTATATGAAATCATAAGATCATCTAATGAAAAGAAAATGAAAAAAAAAAGATGTGAAGGGGTAATCTACAATAAATCCAGATTCCTCCATTGATAATTAAGATGGAATACCAAGATCTTTCATCCTCCAAAGTAGGATGAATTAGTGTAGAAAACTTCGTAAAACAGCCATAGATCATTGACTATGTTTGATTGTTAATTTAAAACTAAAAGTAGAATTGGTGTGACTCTCTACAGGCACTTTTGAATTCATGCATACCCAATGACCTCAGTGTCTAATGGAAAAATATGTTCAAACAATTCAAATGGAAAATTTTTTGAATCGGTCAAATTTTAGTTTAATTTTTTATCTTTTGATTCAATTTACTTTAATAATTTTACTGTTTAAAACCTAAAAGTTTATTAATTAATTAAAAAGTTTTTATTAACTAATTACACCGACTAATTTTTAGTTTGATTTTTAACTTTTTAATTTGATTTACTTTGATTACCTTTACTATTAAAAAATTTATTTATTAATTAATTAAAATTTTTTCACAAACTAATTAGTTTTATAAATTAAAATAAACTAATTAAATTTCGTTTAATAGTTTTATTTTTTAATTAAACTTCAATTTTTTTGAAGCTAAGGAAAATCTCCTTTAATAATGTTTGAAATTATTCAATTTTATTCAATTCTTAATTAATTTTATGACATTCTAATAGTGATTGAATATTTTAAATCTTAAACCTTTTATTTTATCGATCTAACTTTTGATTTGATTTTTCGAACATGTTTACAAATAATTTCACTCTCACTTAGCTAAAGTCTAATGAGGGAGATAAGTTTTTGTTTGAATTGACTCGGTTGATTATAATAAATTTGAATTCGATTAAATTTAAAATTTAAAATATATTTTATCGAAGATCACATCCATTGGACAATGATGCAAAGGACTATAGGAATGGTGGGTGTGTTGGAGGTGAGGATGGGGTGAGAACTTGGCTTAATAGGATAGGGTTAGCAAGGTACGGCCAGTTCTTGAAATTCACGAGGTGGATGATGAGATTTTGCCAATGTTGACTCTGGAGGATTTGAGGGATGTGGTAATCAATGTTGTTGAGTCAAGGAGGAAAATGTTTTGCCTGATTCAGAAGTTCAGTAAAATCATCAAAATTAAAATTCAAAATCCCAAAACAAAATGTTACATTGAAATAGAATTTGAAGGCACGGGAAACTGGTCCTATTATACTTCAGCCTATATATATTATTATGACAATGCTAACGTCCTTTCTAGAATATATCAAAAAATTTCCTTTAATCACAACTAACAAGTATGCTTTTTTCCTTCATTAAAAAATTCATGGCGCTTATATTTTTGTCAAAAAGAATAATATAATGCTAGTGATTATGACAAAGAAGCAGGCTACATTATAATAGATTAAAATTCAAGCTATATTTACTTTTGACATTCACAGTAGTTATATACAAGAATGAGATAACAACTCTTTAGCTATGATCCTACACTATCGAGTAGTTGGAAAACTAATTTTTGAAACTATGGGACAACAAGTTTGAATGAGATCTGATTTGAAACAGGTCAGTGGCTGTTACAAGTTGTTACAATATGATAAGCCTCTAATATGTCCCCTCAAGATGGAGCTCAAGACAGAACTCCAATTTGGATTTGAGATGAAGAAAATGACTA
>JAOQMS010044505.1:0-10267 GCA_027563885.1 Erythroxylum longipes | reverse complement strand
TAAATTATTTTTAATATTTTATATAATATTTATTAATAAAGTATCAATAAAAATATTTTATTTTTTAAAATAAATAATTTATTATTTATTATTTATAAACTAATATTTATTTGATACATTTTTAATTATTAAATCAAAATTTATTTGAACTTTATATATTTTTAAAAAATATTTATATTTAATTATATTTATTAATAATTATTAAATTAATTTTATAAATTAAATTAAATTGTGATTATTATTTATTATTATGATTTTTGGAGACAGAGTATAACTGTATAATATGATAATGGACTACTTTGTAATTTTTAAAAAAATTCAGGGACTATTTCATAAATTTAAAAAATTACCTGAAACGATATTTGGTATTAACCAGTACCGGTGCAGTACTGTACCAGAACCCAATCCTGTACCAAGTGTAATACGGTATTCGTAACATTGTTACTTTCCCTATAAACATGCAAAATCTTGACAGTTCACGACCGTGTCAAGAGATTATGAATGCGCCTAAGGATAATAGCATGAGTACTTGTAGGCTGATAAGGTTTGTTAACTGCGGTAACAAGAATAGAAGAATCAACTTCAACCATCAAATGATGAATACCCAAATTCCCGACCATTTTTAAGCCATAAAGAAGACTCCAACATTCTGCAGTGAAGGCACTAGATATGCCCACATTAGCTGAGAAAGCAACAATGAAACAACCTAGAGAATCGCGTAATAACCCTCTAGCCCCAGCTTTGTTAGGATTGCCATAAGAAGCTCCATCTGTGTTGAGCTTCACCATATCTAATGGCAGGGGAGACCACGCAACATATAATGAGGATAGATGTGATCCATAAAGCTGCGGAGACGCATGAAAAGCAGTTACAATTTCTAAATATCGGTTGAAGGCATCATGAAACACAACAGTATAGTTTGATAAATCTCTAGAATCATTTATACAAATATCTTATTAATCACTCCACCAATCAAGGAGCTAATCATGCTATCTAGAGTCTTCCATCCTCTCTAAACTTATGAAGAATCTTCTAGATGATTGCGGGATCTACCGATAAACATAGCCTTTTTGATAGGGTGAACTTTCACTGCGTGATATTCTTCCTCACTCAACCTGGCAACGTCGTTGTTTCTTCAGTCTTGCATACTTTTGGTGTTATTCCATATTCTCCTTCCTCAACCTTTGTCTCCTTGGCCCGAATGGTTGCTTGCCTTTAATATTCGAGGTCCCACCTTTATGCCCGAATCGATGTGTCCTCGCTTGACTTGCCAATTCTCTCGAACTCATGGCTTGTGGGCTTTGCTTCTTCTCCTCGAAGCAATCTAAAAAAACCTTAGACTTGCGATGGCTCCCAAACTTGCCTTTGTACTTCGAGCATCCACCTCCAATGTTGCTCCTCTTGGCTTTGGCTTTATCACCAAATCACAACTTGCCACAAAAGCTTGCCAACTTGTTTGTTTCCATGTGATCTTCGGATGATTGAGGAAAAGGATCCACGCCATAAAGTTCACCTTTTTCACGAACTTGGAGTATTCAACCATCAACTCCTTCAGTCGCCTCCTAACTCTATCAAACTTGAGGTACCGTGCCTTGCACCTTTTTGCTCACATGGTCCACCTCCTTCTTAGGTGGTCGGGCTTTCAACAACTCAAGTGGTGTCTCTTCTTCCAAGAGTTGGATGGATGAAATGCGCTTAGCTTGAAGTCTTGTTTACCTCGAAAGTCACATCATACACGTCTTGCCTTCCTCTATGATGCACATTGCGTTAGCAAATGGGATTGGCATCACCTTGACGGCATCAAATAACTCTATCCCAAGTATAAAGGATAATCATCCAAAGAAGCAACCGAAAGGTTAATTTCTCCATACCAATCACCAAGACATACCTTAACTCCTTGGACACTTCTATGTATGGTTGTTGCCTTTGATCCACCCTTCATCCCCGGTATACTTGATGCCTAACCGATTGGCTTCTTCCACTCGAATGAAGTTGTTGGTAGCACCGGTATCCAACAATACTTTTACCACTTGGCCACCAATCTTGGCTTCAACAAACAATTGGCCTTTCTTCGTGGATTTAAGAACCTCCATCTTCTTGATGGCATTGAGGAGTTGAAGCGAGCCTATCATCACTTCTTCGGGTTCACTTCCTTCCCTCTCCTCGATTACGGCCGAGAGATTACTTTTCTTCGGGGCAATCTTTAGCCTTGTGTGGTCCATCACAAAACCAACATTTAGGTGTGAACTTTTTCTCACCTTTGTTTCCATCATTGGTGCTCTTGCCTTTTTTATGCTTGCCATGTTTGCCATGCTTGGGTGAGCCCACCTTGCCTTCATGCTCTCCCCCACTCTTCTCCTTGTCACCCTTGTCTTTGTTGGACTTGAGCTTACCGAACTTCTTGAACTCCATAAGGTATTCGACAATGGCTATAACACTTGTAAGATCTTGGGCTCCATGGCGATGGATTTCCATCTTGACCCAATTTTGGAGACCATCCTTAAATGTAAAGAGTGCCTCCTTTTCGGGATAATCTAGGATCTCCAAAAGCAATTCGGAAAATTTAGTCACATAGTCCCTAATGCTTCCCTCTTGATAGAGACGTCCTAGCTTTGCTCTCGCCTCCTCTTCGGCATTTTCCAGGTAGAATTGCCTCTTGATTTCTCTCTTAAACTCGCCCCATGTTCTTATGGTGCATATCCCCTTTTCAATGTCCTCGTATCTCCTTCTCCACCACATCATTGCGATGTCTTCAAGGTAAAGAGTGGCGTTATTGATCTTATTGGCGTCATCTATAACACCCAGTACCTTGAAATATTACTCCAAGCTCCACAGGAAATGTCCACCTCCTTCGCATTCCTTTGCCTTTTGAACCTTTTAGGCTTTGGAATATCCACCCTCGAAGGATTGGTGACTACCGTCAAGATGGCAATACTTCCTCCTTGATCAATTGCCTTGTTGCAAAGGGTCAGCTCATCCTTGGTTCCCTTCAACTCGTTGGAAACCTATTCAAGCTCATCCTTCACCACAACAATCTCAGATTGATAAGGACCCTTCAAGGACTCCACTTGGCCTAGGAATCTTGAGAGGACTTCGTTCAAGGTACCTTGCATCTCCCCATGGAACTCTTCACGATCACCCTTAAGTTCCTCGGTGCGGTGTTTATACTCCTCGAACTTCTCCTGCCCCTCAGCTACAGCAAGCTCTACTCTTGCTGGCCTATCATTCATGTTGACCAAGGCTTCCCTTGATTTGGATCTCCCTATAGTGGATTGCTTGGATGTTCCCTCAACTTGGGTAGCATCATTGTTTCCTACACCGACCATCTTTCAAACAAAATATCAAACACAAGCAAAACACTTACTTAGAACTTCTCTTGAACACCAACTCGGTTGGAACTTCCTCTTTGTTACTAGTGTGGTTGGAACCTTGGCTCTGATACCAATTGTCATAGGCTTGAACTTTGCAACCTTGTGAATCGTGCGACACTAGCAAACTCCTCGACTTGGGAACGCCTTCCTTGGCTAGAATGCTAGCTCAACCTTCTCACAAGTACTTCTTAAGAGTACTTAGATCGAACACTTGGCAAAAGCAACTTTAACATGTTAAAGATGTAAGGAGCATAAGATAGCTTGGAGAATAGGGAGAACGCTCTTATTACTCAAAAAACTCCACAAAGAATGGGGTGGTTATACAAGTGAGACCCCTAGCCTATTTATAATCTCTCATCCCTTAATGGATGGTTAGGATCGATACAATCTAACGGCATGCAAAGAGTCTCTAGAATCATCTATATAAATATCCCATTAATCACTCCATCCTCTCTAGACTCCTGGAGAATCTTCTAGATAACTGTGGGATCCACCGATAAACATAACCTCTTAGGTGGAGACGAACTTTCACTGCGTGACAATATGTGTGTGGGCATTTTAGTTTTTGACAGGAGTAAGAAATAGGTGTCATGTACTACATGGGGTTGGTGTCAAGGGCCTTCCATATCTTTTACATTTTCACAATGTAACAAGTGCCTTACGAGTTTGTAATTTGACTTAGGGAATAGTGGATGCAAGTGATGGTGCTTTTAGTTTCTTTTGATGGTCCAATACCCAAGTGTTAGCTGAAGTTTTTTGTTTTGGTGAAAGGAGAGGTGTTAAGCGCAAGAACAAAAACAACAAGAGGATAAAATTATCTAAAGTCCCCTACTCCCCTAAGATCTCTATACAAAATGTCCCTTAAAAAATATGGGACACGAGTATACTTAACAAAATGAACAGAGGAATTAACACCCCTGCTAGCCAAAAGATCCACACAACAATTACTTTCCCTATAAACATGCAAAATCTTGACAGTCCACGACCATGCCAAGAGATTATAAATGCACCTAAGGATAGTAGCATAGGGGCCTGTAGGCTGATCAGGTTTGTTAACCATGATAACAAGAGCAGAATAATCAACTTCAACCATCAAATGATGAATACCCAAATCCTAGGCCATTTTCAAGCCATAAAGAAGACCTCAAGATTCTACAGTGAAGGCGCTAGATATACCCACATTAGCTAAGAAAGCAACAATGAAACAGCCTAGAGAATCGCGTAATAACCCTCTAGCCCCAGCTTTACTAGGATTGCCATAAGAAGGTCCATCTGTGTTGATCTTCACCGTACCTGATGGTGGGGGGAGACCACGCAATATATAATGAGGATGGATGCGATCCATAAAGCTGCGGAGATGCATAAAAAGCAGCTACAATTTCTAAATATCGGTTGAAGGCATCATGAAACACAACAGTATAGTTTGATGGATCTTTAGAATCATTTATAAAAATATCCCATTAATCGCTCCACCAATCACAGAGCTAATCATGCTATCTAGAGTCTTCCATCCTCTTTAGAATTATGGAGAATCTTCTAGATGACTGTGGGATCCACTGCTAAACATAGCCTCTTTGGTGGGGCGAACTTTCACTGCGTGATATTCTCCTTCACTAAACCTGGCAACGTCCTTGTTGCTTCAGTCTTGCATACTTTTGGTGATGTTCTATATTCTCCTTCCTCAACCTTTGTCTCCTTGGCCCGAATGGTTGCTTGACTTTGATATTCAACGTCCCACCTTTATGCCCGAATCGATGTGTCCTCGCTTGACTTGCCAATTCTCTTGAACTCATGGCTTGTGGCTTTGCTTCTTCTCCTCGAAGAAATTTACCAAAGGGACTCTTGGACTTACAATGGCTCCCAAACTTGCCTTTGTACTTTAAGCATCCACCTCCAATGTTGCTCCTCTTGGCTTTGGCTTCATCACTAAGTCACAACTTGCCACAAAAGCTTGCCAAATTGCTTGCTTCCATGTGGTCTTCGGACGATTGAGGAAATGGCTCCATGCTATAAAGTTCGCCTTTTTCACAAACTTTGAGTATTCACCCATCAACTCCTTCAGTTGCCTCCTAACTCTATCAAACTTGAGGTACTGTGCCTTGCACCTTCTTGCTCACATGGTCTACCTCTTTCCTAGGTGGTTGGGCATTCAACAACTCAGGTGGTATCTCTTCTTCCAAGAGTTGGATGGCTGAATTAATGCGCTTAGCTTGAAGTCTTATTTTCCTTGAAAGTCGCATCATACACATCTTGCCTTCCTCTATGATGCACATTGCATTGACAAACGGGATTGGCATCACCTTGACGGCATCAAAGAACTCCATCCCAAGCATTAAAGAATAATCATCCAAAGAAGCAACCGAATGGTTAATTTCTCCATACCAATCACCAAGGCATACCTTAACTCCTCGGGCACTTCCATGTATAATTGTTGCCTTTGATCCACGCTTCATTCCCGGTATACTTGATGCCTAACCACTTGGCTTCTTCTACTCAAATAAAATTATTGGTAGCACCGGTATCCACCAATGCTTTTACCACTTGGCCATCAATCTTGGCTTTAACGAACAATTGGCCTTTCTTCTTAGATTTAAGCACCTCCATCTTTTTGATGGCATTGAGGAGTTGAAGCAAGCCTATCATCACTTCTTCGGGTTCACTTCCTTCCATCTTCTCGATTAAGGCTGAGAGCTTACTTTTCTTCGGGCAATCCCTAGCTTTGTGTGGTCCATCACAAAATCAACATTTAGGTGTGAACTTTTTCTCACTTTGGTCTCCATTATTGGTGCTCTTGCCCTTCTTGTGCTTGTCATGTTTGCCATGCTTAGGTGAGCCCACTTTGCCTTCATGCACTCCCCCACTATTCTCCTTGTCACCCTTGTCTTTATTGGACTTGGGCTTACAGGACTTCTTGAACTCCATGAGGGATTCGACAATGGCTATAACACTTGCAAGATCTTGGGCTCCATGGCATTAGATTTCCATCTTGACCCAATTTTGGAGACCATCCTTGAATGTAAAGAGTGCCTCCTTTTTGGTATAATCTGGGATCTCCAAAAGCACTTTGGAAAATTCGATTACATAGTCCCTAATGCTTCCCTCTTGATGGAGATGTCTTATCTTTGCTCTCGCCTCTCCTTCGGCATTTTTTGGGTAAAACTGCCTCTTGATTTCTCTCTTAAACTCGCCCCATGTACTTATGGTGCATGTCACCTTTTCAATGTCTCTGCATCTCCTTCTCCACCACACCATTGCAATGTCTTTAAGGTAGAGAGTGGCGCTATTGATCTTATTGGCGTCACCTACAATACCTAGCACCTTGAAATAGTGTTCTAAGCTCCACAGAAAATTATCCACCTCCTTTGCGCTCCTTTGCCCTTTGAACATCTTGGGCTTTAGAATATCCACCCTCGAAGGATTGGTGACTACCATCAGGATGGCAAACCTTCCTCCTTGAGCAATTGCCTTCTTATAGAGGGTCAGCTCATCTTTGGTCCCCTTCAACTCGTTGGAAATCTTTTCAAGCTCATCCTTCATCACAGCAATCTTGGATTGATAAGCACCCTTCAAGGACTCCACTTGGCCTAGTAATCTTGAGAGGACTTCGTTCAAGGCACCTTGCATCTCCCTACGGAACTCTTCACGATCACCCTCAAGTTCCTCAATACGGTGTTCATACTCCTCGAACTTCTCCTGCCCTTTGGCTATAACAAGCTCTACCCTTGCTAGCCTATCATTCATGTTGACTAAGGCTTCCTTTGATTTGAATCTCCCTCTAGTGGATTGCTTGGATGTTCCCTCAACTTGGGTAGCATTATTGTTTCTTACACTGACCATCTTTCAAACAAAATATCAAACACAAGCAAATCACTTACTTGGAACTTCGCTTGAAGACTAACTCGGTTGGAACTTCCTTTTTGTTACCAATGTGGTTGGAACCTTGACTCTGATACTAACTGTCATGGGCTCGAACTTTACAACCTTGTGAACCGTACGGTACTAGCAAACTCCTCGACTTGCAAACACTTTCCTTGGCTAGAATGCTAGTTCAACCTTCTCACAAGTACTTCTTAAGAGTACTTAAATCGAACACTTGATGGAAGCAACTTTGAAATGTGAAAGATGTAAGGAACATAAAATAGCTTGGAGAATATGGAGAATGTTCTTATTACTCAAAGAACTCTACAAAGAATGGGGTGGTTATACAAGTGAGACCGCTAGCCTATTTATAATCCCCCATCCTTTAATAGATGGTTATGATCGATACAATCTAACGGCATGCAAAGAGTCTCTAAAATCATCTATACAAATATCTCATTAATCACTCCACCAATCAAGAAGCTAATCATGCTATCTAGAGTCTTCCATCCTATCTAGACTCATGGAGAATCTTCTAGATAACTGCGGGATCCACTGATAAACATAGCCTCTTTGGTGGGGCGAACTTTCACTGCATGACAATATGTGTGTGGGCATTTTAGTTTTTGACAGGAGTAAGAAATGGGTATCGTGTACTACGTGGGGTTGGTGTCGAGGGCCTTCCATATCTTTTACAGTTTCACAATGTAACAAGTGCCTTACGAGTTTGTAATTTGACTTAGAGAATAGTGGATGCAAGTGATGGTGCTTTTAGTTTCTTTTGATGGTCCAATACCTAAGTGTTAGCAGAAGTTTTTTTTGGGTGAAAGGAGAGGCGTTAAGCCCAAGAACAAAAACAACAAAAGGACAAAATTATCTAAAGTCCCCTACTCTCCTAAGATCTCTATACAAAATATCCCTTAAAAATTATGGGACATGAGTATACTTAACAAAATGAACAGTGGAATTAACACCCCTGCTAGCCAAAAGATCTGCACAACAATTACTTTCCCTATAAACATGCAAAATCTTGGCAATCTACGACCGTGCCAAGAGATTATGAATGTACCTAAGGATAGTAGCATAGGGACCTGCAGGCTGATCAGATTTGTTAACCACGGTAACAAGAGCAGAAGAATCAACTTCAACCATCAAATGATGAATGCCCAAATCCCAGGCCATTTTCAAGCTATAAAGAAGACCCCAACATTCTGTAATGAAGGCACTAGATATGCCCACATTAGCTGAGAAAGCAACAATGAAACAGTCTAGAGAATCGCGTAATAACCCTCTAACCCTAGCTTTGCTAGGATTGCCATAAGAAGCTCCATCTATGTTAAGCTTCACTATACCTGATGTCAAGGGAGACCACGAAACATATAATAAGGATGGATGCGATCCATAAAACTACAGAGACGCATGAAAAGCAGATACAATTTCTAAATATCAATTCAAGGCTTCACGAAACACAACAGTATAGTTTGACGAATCTCTAGAATCGGAATTGAAAACCCACCGATTATGATTATTCCAGAGACACCAACAAACTATACCAAAAAAAGTATTCTAGTGATTAAAATGATGAGACAATGATAAATTTTGCAACAGCCAAGAGTTACTACCAGCATAAAAGAAATCAGCGGCAACAGAGTTCCTCGATGCACATTTCCAAACATGGACAACAACAGGGCAGTCCCTGAGAATATGAGAGATGGATTCAGGAGCAAGAGAACACTGAGGGCACTTGTCATGAGACGTTAGATGCCTTCTCATCCGTTCCTAATTTGTTAACAGTTGGTGGCGAAAAGCTAACCAGAGGAAGTTTCTAATCCTTCGGGGGCCTTCCATTTCCATATTATAGCCCAACTACTGCTAAGAGGATGCCATTCAAGTTGAGCGAGCAATTGATAAGCATAAGGAATAGAGAAATTACCATCTAGAGTGAGAGCCCAATAACATTCATCCTTGTCAGCAGCTACTGAAGGAGGGCATAATGAAAGAATTAAATAAGAATATGGATGGCACATTATAGCCCTAATTTTTTGGATATCCCAAGAACCAGAGGCTTCAACAACATCTTTAAGCTTCCACAAACTCTCCGCCTCAGAACGATGGAGAGTTGTATATTGGGCCAAAGGACCAGCCCCAGGAATCCACAAATCCCACCAGAAACTAATCATATTACCATCACCAACTGACCACCCAATGGCTGCTGAAAAACTTTCCCAAAGTTTGAACATATGCCTAGCCAAGTAGGACTTCACACCCTCCTCTTTAGGGACCATCTTGTTATCTTCCAACTTAAAATACTTAGCTTGCAGCCCTTGACTCCATAAACCATTACACCCAATAAATAATTTCCATGCCAATTTAAGCAAAAAAGCATCATTAAGCAGACATATGTTTTTAACTCCCAATTTACCTCTATTTTTGGGCATACAGACCTCATTCCAATTGACCAGGTGTAAATTTTAATAGAACTAGTGCAACCCCATATAAAACTCCTACACAGTTGTTCAATTGTAGAAATAATACCTTTCGGAATTTTTGTGGACTGCATAGCATACATAGGTAAAGCCGTCAACACAGAGTTGCATAATATGACTCTTCTAGCCATTGATAAGTTGGTGACCTTCCAATTAGCTAATCGTTGCTGAACTTTGTCAACTAAACTCCAGTAAGTCCTCTTAGTCACTCGAGAGTGAATAAGCGGCATTCCTAAGTACTTCCCTAGGTCTTTAGTTAAAGGAAATCTAGATAACAATCTGATAATATGTTGCCTGTGCCTAAAGGTATTTTTGGAGAAAAAGAGTCAAGTTTTAGACTTACTAACTGACTGACCAGCAGCACAACAAAAGCCTAATAAACAATGAAAAATAACACGTATTTGTTTTTTAGAAGTAGCTGCAAATAATAAGAGGTCATCCCCAAACATCAAGTGTGAAACTTGAGGACCAGATCTGAAAACGATCTAGAAGGGGGGTTGAATAGATCTTTTAATCTTTTTCGTAAAGTTCTACAAAAAACAAAGAATTAGA
>JAOQMS010044504.1:0-10267 GCA_027563885.1 Erythroxylum longipes | reverse complement strand
AAAGCATGCAAGTCATGAGTCGGACTCCGATAACGGGGTCTGACATATTATGGTATCAGAGCAAGTATGCATGAAAGTGTTAGACTCCGGAAGCGGGGTCTGACAGATATGGTATCAGACCAAGCAAGCAAGCAAGAGTCAGACTTCGATATCGGGGTCTGACAGTGTTGGGCTGACATGAAAACTCAATTTTTGGTTGACTTTTCGGATCGTTTTGACTCCTAGTGTGACCTAGAGCCTCCACAGAATAAATAGAACATGATGGGACAGCTGCAGTAGTTGTTAATTTAGGAATTACAAACTTAACTGTAATTAGATTTTAGGATTAGTTCCCTTCCTCGTGGGATCGACACCTTAGGTACTATGCGAACGACCCGTGCGATTACGGAATTTATCGAGGTTATAAATAGTAAAACTTAGTGCGTGTATAACCTTGCAAACAACTCACAGTACACCATAGATTATCATTAGCTTTCATGATGCGAAAACGACTGGATGCTGTCGTTCTATCTTTTATAACAACATTATGCAATAAACATATTGCACACACATTATTAATTTCACAATCAAATAAACATTCAATTATACACATATGTATATGTGTAATGTATAATGCATGCTCATATTGACAATCCCGGGTATATTTCCTTTATTCACATTTCATAATCATTTAATAACATCTTTCAATCATTCTTTAATATCTAATGCACTTTACTCAATTTTCTGACCTCATTCATCATCAGCTAGGTTCACTTAAGATCTCATTCAAGCCTAATTATCTCATATGGAAGCACTCTAGCATTGGTTGGTTCAAATTTTACTCAAAAGGCAATTCTTTTTCTCTATAAGTCTGGCCACGATCGTGGTGTCCCTGTCATGATCGTGACAGAAACATTTTCTGGCTAAGCCACAATCGTACTATAAAGGTTATGATCATGACAGAAATATTTTCTATTACGTCATGATCGTGGGGTGAGGGCCACGATCATGCCCTGTAAATTTTCCTCCTCCAATCATCCGAATTTAACACATATCATAATAGCAAGTTCACACCAATTTTCCCAGAATTCACTACCTCTAGTACAACATCATTTCATACTAATTCATATACCAATTTGATTGCATCCCCTTATCAAACTCTATTTAATTGATTAGGCATCTTCAATTACATATTCTCTTTCATGAAATCCATAACATCACATTTGTAGCATCAAGCAATTTATCTATTAAGTTATGTCCTTATTAAAAGCCCAAATTAAGTCCAAAAGCATCATAATTATACACTTCATCCTTAATTGGTTCAAACCTTGCATAATAAAAACTTTTCCATGAAAAATCACTACCCACGATCGTGCCTGCCACGATCGTGACAGAAACAAATCTCCCACTTATTCTGTAGTTTTTCAGTTTTTTTAAGGACAGATTTTTAAGTCAATTTTGTATGACTATTATGACATAGAAAATGAGGTTATTAGGCAATACCTTATACTAATCAAATTTTCATCTATGTCTTAAGTTTCTAATGACATCAAATTAATGCATTTTAGTTTACTATGATGCAAGTTATAATCAAAATTTTTCAGACTATTCTTATACCTCGAAAGAACACAATTCTCAACTTTAAGTCAAATTTCAGGACTCTTAAGGACAAATATCAAATTCGATTCCTGAATGAAAAATGTATCCATATGTTTCTAATTTAATCTAAATCAAAATTCATCTCATTTGGATATTCACAGATCAAGTTATAGCCAAAATACAAATGTATGTTCAGTAAACACTGCATAATACATACTCCAGCACACTTACAAATGTATGTTCAATAAAACACTGCATAAAACATACTCTAGCACACTTCATTGCCCAAATTCTATCATTTCTTTATCATTTCAAGTTGATGATTCAATTAAACCTAAATTTCCAGTCTAGAATTCTCTAGTCACAATTCACAAATTCATTAATGATCACCACCCAAAACTAGAACCTAATTCCATATTTTTCTGCACTTTTGTCTACTTCACTCATCCTCATTTTAAGACATCACTCCATTTCTCACAATCCTTCATCTCTTTACTTATATCACCCAATTTGTTTCTTCCAACATCACTCACGCATGCATCAATCCACAAGCATGAAAAACATACACCACTCATGCATGCATCCATTTACAAACATTAAAACCTCATCAAAATGTCATTTACACTACCATAAAACTTAAAGTATAACTTACTTGTTTTAATCTTCAAATATTTCAGCAAAATTCCAGAAATGGGGAGAGCAAATAAGGGATTTTGGTGGATGGACAAAAAAAAGAAGAGAGTTTTTGGTGGTGGAGAATTTCGGTGAAGACATACAAAATTTGCTATACAAAAACATGACTAGGTGTTTTCATCCCTTATTGACACATGCCATTTAGCATGTCTTACATTTGTCATTCATTTGCTTAGTCCATGTGTCACTTACTAATTGCTCCACTTGTCACATAGTAATTAGTCCATTAGTCACACATTTACTAGTCCATTTGTCACACTTCTATTGTCTTGTATTTCTACATTTTTCCTAGTCCAAAATTTCCCAATTTTCAGAAATTTCTGAAATATCACCAAAAATGCTAATTCAATTCTAATACACACCAATTAAATTTTCAAGACCAATAATCCTCAATTCACATTTTAATCGCATTAAAATCATTTATACCCAGAAAATGTCAATGAATGCATGTACAATTATTTTAATGAGTGTCCACATTATTCACGTGTATGAGTAGGTCATATGATGCATGAAATGTACTTTTAAATTCTCAATAAACTCTTGTGTATGGTATCCTACGGTTCTAACCCTGTTCTTCCTCACTACATCTAAATACGCACTTTCGACCCTGTAGTACACCTGGTAAGTCTGGTTCTGATTGTTTAAGTCCAGCAACTTCTCCTGTGTAAATGCCCTTCCTTTTAGGGCTTCGTATCGGGTTTGTGCCTCCTTAGACACAAATCGTGTTCTATCAAATGCTGGTTCAGCAGTTGGTACCTTGGATGATGATGATCTTGTTCTCTTCCCCATTACCACTGTGGCAATTCAACAAACACCTTCTGTGCATAACCAATCCTAAACTCCAAATCCACTCTAAGTCTCCATACAACCACAATCAAACCCCACTCCACAATAATGCAATCAACTAACAAGACAATAACAAGCAATCAACAACCAAATCCAACCAAATAACTGGGATTTAGAGGCAAAGATCAAGAGCTTACCGATCAGTCGCGAACGAATTTGCCTGATTCAAACTCCTCTAAATCCTCAGGACACACTCTAAATCAACTCTTGAATGTTTATAGGGATGATTCTGAAGTTGATTTGAAGGTTCTTATAACCTGGGGTTGAGAGGATCAGTCGGCTTACATGTGTTTTGTGTCTTATGTTTTGAATTGGAGAAAAAGGGCATTCTAAACCGTTCCCTGTGGCTCGACCAGTCAAAATTGCTTATTACGATTGGTCGAAATCTTGATGCGAAGAAACCCTAGTTCTTTTTCATATCCTGACCGATCGTATTTGGTCCAGCTGACTGGTCGAAATTTAAATTTGACTACCGATCGATCTTCTTTATCTTAGCTGACCGGTCGAAATAATTCCATCTCCTAGTTCATTCTCACTTGATTTTCTCGACCGATCGTGCTTATCCTCCCGACCGATAGTTGACCCTTCTGTCTCGAATGTCATTTTTATGACTAGTCCTCTAAAAACTATCGACTGATCTTTGACCCTTTGTGAACATCAATCAATTTCTAACCGATCTTGTCTAAACAACAGATCAATCGAAGTCTGGATGGAATATCTCTTTAGTTCTTCAGAAATTTTGACCAAGCCTGTCTACTCTCCCAACAGGTCTAAGTCTGATACTTTGACTTTGGCAATTTTCCACAAGAATCTCCCGACCGATCCTACAGTTCCTTCGACCGGTCTAACTCTGATGTTACCTGGAGGCTTTTTGTCTTATAAATTCTCGATGATTGCTTCTTGGTGTCTGACCTATCTTCAACCTTTCTATTCCAAGGCCAAATTTGCCGACTCTTAGCCAACCGGTCTCGAATTCAATGCCAACCAGTCTTTCGACCTTCTCCTCAAGGCCAGAAATATGACTTTTTGCTAATCGGTCTTCATGGAATTCCTGACCGATCTTGTATATGCTCCCGACCGGTCTAAAACTGTGACACTTAGAAGAATTTTTGCTTAGGAATTTACGATCGGTCCTTGCTGATGGGACGACCAGTCTTGGACCTTTCTGTCTCGAGTGCCAAGTAGCCGACTGGTTGTCCAAAGTGCTAGGATCAGTCAGGGCTCTTCATGCTCTTTCCCAAACTTGTCCTGTTACCTGCAAAACACCATAAGAAAGTTGGCGTAATTGTCCTCCACACTCAATCAAACCTACACTACTTGTTTGATTTCTTTTCTTTTATTTTTTTTACATGGGTTGCCTCCCATCAACCGCCTTAGTTTTGGTCATGGCATGACCTTTACAATTCATTCCACATTTTTCAAAATGATAGTGGAAACAGGAGCGATGTTGCCACCATGGTAAGGCTTTAACCTTTTCCCATTCACCTTGAACTTGTTCCTATTCTTTCATCTTGAATTTCTACTAAACCATAGGGGAACATCTCCACCACTAGGAATGGACCTGACCACCTAGACTTTAACTTGCCAGTGAAAAGCTTAAGGTGAGAATTGAACAGCAACACCTGTTGCCCCGGTTTCAACTCTCGGCCTATGATATGTTTATCATGCCCCGGCAGAGGCTAGATCAAAATTTAGCTTCTTCATAACCCAACATGCTTTGTGTTCTAGCTCCACTGTTAAGTGGCAAGCTTTTCTAAACACCAACCTATACGGGGACATCTGCAATGGTGTCTTATATGTGGTTCTGTACGCCCATAATGCATCAGTCAGCTTACTCGAACAATACTTGCAAGTAGGTCCTACATTTTTCTCCATAATCCTCTTGATCTCTCTATTGGACATTTTAGCCTACCTATTGGTTTGCAGATGGTAAGGCAATGCCACCTTGTAGGTGACTCCATATTGGCACAACAGAGTGTCGAGCTGCTTATTGGAAAAGTGCGATCCCTCATCACTAATAATCGCTCGGGGAGTACCAAAGTGAGTGAAAATGTGCTTCTTAAAAAATCTAAGCACCACTTTTGCATCATTAGTCTTATAGGCCTCAGGCTCAACCCATTTCTACACGTAATCCACAGCAAGAAAGATGTACTGCTTACCAAATGAAGAAGGAAACGGCCCATTAAATCGATGCCCAAACATCAAACAACTTAACCTCCAGCATATAGTTCAGAGGCATCTCATTCCTCCTAGTGATGTTTCCTATCCATTGGCACCTATCACATCGAATGTGGAAGTGGTACGAGTCTCTGAAAAGGGTGGGCCAATAGAATTCGGATTGGAGGACTTTGGCTACTATCCTCTCGCCTCGTAATGTCCTTCATATGGTGATGAATGGTAGTGCTGGAGGATACTCAACATCTCTTCATCCGACACATATCTCCTCACAATTTGGTCGTTGTATTGCTTGTATAGGAAAGGTTCCTCTCAGAAATAGTGAAGTAAATCACTTGTTATTATAAAAATCACGTAATATGTAAGAATACATAAGAAGGGGGTTGAATTGTGATAAATCGTCTAAGACTGAAATCTTTAGAAACTTTTTGATTTTTTAAAAAGATTCAAACAATTTACAAAACAACGCATTTAATTCGTTTGAGTAATGCAACAACGAAAATAGTATCTATTCTTCTAATAACATAAAATTAAAAAGATAAGGGTTAGAGAATATGACACCGCGACTTATACTAGTTCACCCTTAACCTTAGGGTTACGTCCAGTCCTCAGAGTATATCTGAGATTTCACTATTTCTTTCAACTTTTATAAGTATGATTTCACACTTCCAGAGCCTCTTCAGGTCTGTTTCACAAAGTATTCTTTATCTGCTATCTTAACCTCTTCAGGATGTAGCCTTCCCTTTCATTGAAAGATTTTAAGTTTTCTAAACTCACGTTACAGGTCGACTTGATATCTCTTTTTTCTTCTTTTCACTCAAGCTATTTTTTACAGTATTGTAAGTAAAGAATTGAGAGTTGAAGGTTCAGAGTTGTAAAGTTGTGTCTCGTGCATATTGTCTTGTTCATTACTTTTCTCTGTGACTGTAAATGATATTTATAGTCTAAATCTCTAATGGTCTTCTTGAAAACTTCTTGTAGAATCTTCAGAGATCAGTTGTTAGTTGAGTCCTGTAACCAACTCCAACTAACTAACTAAATGACGTTGTAAGTTGTTCTTCAATAATAACGTCTTGATTTGTTTTGTATAATTCGTCTGATGTCTTCGCTTCGTCTGATGACTTTGCTTCGTCTAATGATTTGTGCTTCTTACATTTATCTACACACTTAATCAAACTCATCAAAACAGATCACACACTCTTCTATTATTATTATTATTTGACTTTCAACAAAATCAATAAAAGAAGTGAAGTCTTCTTAACTTAACAAATAGAACTTAGCCGAATAGAGGAGGTAGTGTCTTACTAACCAAGTAATTGACAATGTCAGCATACCACAGATCAAATGTCGACACAGCTAAAATCTGCTCATCCGAGAAGGTCTCCACCACCTCTAACTTCTGATCCAACTGGTGTTTCTCCAATCTCGATAGGTGGTCAGCCACTTAGTTTTTACTACCTTTCTTGTCCTTTATCTCCAGGTCGAATTCTTGCAAAAAAAGAATCCAACAAATCAGCCTTAGCTTGGCATCCTTCTTGTCCATCAAATATCTGATGGCAGTATGGTCAATGAACAATGTCACCTTTGCTCCCACCAAATATGCTCGGAACTTTTCAAATCCAAACACCATCGCAAGCAACTCCTCAGCCACATTATAATTCACTTGAGCATTATTCAGAGCCTTGCTTGCATAATATATAAGGTGGAAGAGCTTTTCTCTTCTCTTCCTTAACACAATTCCGATGGCATGGTCAAATGCATCACACATAAGTTCAAAAGGTGCACTTCAATCAAGCATAATCATGATTGGTGTTAAAACCAACCTCTTCTTTATCTCCTCAAAGGCTTCAAGACAAGCCTTGTCAAATAAGAATGGTGCATCCTTCTCTAACAACAAACAAAGAGGCCTGGTAATCTTTGAAAAATCTTTGATAAAACGCCGGTAGAAACTAGCGTGTCCCAAAAAACTTCAGATTGACTTCATTGTGGTTGGCTGACGCAACTTCTTTATCGTTTTGATCTTGGCCTTATCAACAACCAATCCTCTCTCTGAAATTAGATGCCCCAAGACAATGCCCTCTCTGTCCATAAAATGGCACATCTCCCAATTCAACACTAAATTCGTCTCCTGGCACCTGCTCAGCACCTTATCCAAATGCTCCAAACATTGTTCAAAAGTCTCCCCAAACACAAAAAAATCATCCATAAAAACCTCCATATAGTGCTCAATAAGGTTAGTAAAGATAGCCATCATACATCTTTGGAAAGTGGCTGGTGCATTGCAAAGGCTGAATGGCATACGGCTAAAGGCAAAGGTGCTGTATGGATAAGTGAAGGTTGTCTTCCCCTGATCTTCTAGAGCAATAGCGATTTGATTGTAAGCTGAATAACCATCCAAGAAATAATATAATTCTTTACCCACCAACCTATCCAGCATCTGATCAATAAAAGGCAAGGGGAAATGGTTCTTGTAAGTAGCCTTGTTTAGTTTACGGTAATCCATGCTAAACAAGGCTAGAATAGGTCTAAGGTGACCTACTGATCAGCCACCCTCATTATCAACTGGCCTACTTAGACATCAATCAGTGCTTACCCTGTGGCCAGAAAAGTTCTTCCAAGAATAAGAGATACATCCTTGTCCTCTTCCATCTCTAAGATAATGAAGTCTCCAGGAAATATGAAGTTATCAACTTTGATAAGCACGTTTTCAACGACTCCTCTGGGATAGGCAACATCCTGTCCGCCATCTGCAATGTCAGTGAGGTTGGCCTAATGTCCCTTAGTCCAAGTCTGGTTGCCATGCTCAATGGCATCAAGTTGATATTAGCGCCCAAATCACACAAGGCGCGGTAGAAGAATTTGGTGCCTATCTCCACGGGGATAGTGAAACTCCCTGGGTCCTTTAGCTTCGGTGGCAACTTCTTCTAGAGTATTAAACTGCACTCCTCAGTAAGTGTCACAGTCTCATAATCACCATTTTTCCTTCTTTTGGACAGAATGTCCTTCATGAATTTGATATAAGATGGCATTTGTTTAAGTGCCTCAGCAAATTGTATGTTGATGGACAGCTTCTTGAAGACCTCTATAAACTTCAGAAACTGTTTGTCAAGTTGGTTCTTTTTTAACCACCTAGGGAAGGGAGGCAGAGGATACTCAACTGTCTTCTTCTTTCCACTATCAACCTCTTCCACCTGCACACTACCCTGTGCATTAGAGCTCTTAGGCTGATCTTCCACCTGTTCCTCTTAGTTGATAGCAGTAGGCTCCTCAGGCATCTTTGGACCAGGTATCACCTTCCCTTTTCTCAAGGTGATTGCCTTTGTATTAGCTGGTGGCTTTATGTCGAAAGGCAAAGCACCTAGTGGTCTGTTCTGAAGAAGCTAAGCAAACTGACTCATTTGGTTCTCCAAATTTTTAATTCTAGAGTCTGAGGACATAAAAAATTATTGCATCAATTCTTCCAGGTTGCTCTTCTTCTCCATTGGTTGTTGTTGAGGAGGAGATTGTCTTGGATTATATCCCTGATTGAAACCAGGCGTAGCTGTTGGCCTTTGCTGGTTTTGTGCTTCGCCATCCTGGTTATTCCTCTAAGAAAAATTAGGATGGTTCCTCCATCTTGGATTGTATGTGTTAGAGCAAGGATTGTTCTGCTGCCTTCCCTGAGGTTGATTTCCCTAATTATCAACATAATTGACATCCTCCAAAATAGTGGGACACTGGAAATGATTGTGGTTGTCACCATAATGGTCGCATACAGCCAAGACCTATTTGGTGCCCGAGCTACTGCTCGAACTAGGTGCCCCTGCTCGCTTAGCTAAACCCATGCCTCACCTCAAGGCAGAAATCTCAGCAGTTAATCGGGTCAAAGCATCCAACTCAAACTCCCCCCAGAACTCTCTACTACATCAACATCAAATGTGCCAAGCGGTAGGTAGTCTCTTCAATAAATTAGAAGGCCACAGATGCCTCCTTATTTAAAATATTTCCATTCGCAACAACATTTAACATCTTCTTATCCATCACATTGAGTCCCTTGTAGAAAATCTCTAGCTGTATGAACTCTAGGATGTTGGGGTGAGGACATCTCTTCAGCATGCCCCTAAACCTTTCATACACCTCATGCAAAGACTCACCCTGCCTTTGTTTAAAGTTGTGTATCTCCTGCCTCATCTGAGACGTCTTGGCAGGAGTGGAGAACTTGGCCAAGAATGCACTCATCAACTCTTCCCGTGTAGATATAGACTCGTCAGGACAACTGTCTAACCAATCAACAGCTCTTCATGAGGGAAAATGGGAATCGATGAAGTTTGATGGCCTTTGTCAGGACTCCATTAAAGCAGAATGTCTCAGTGAGCTTCATAAAAGTCTAAACATGCTTCATAGGGTCCTCAGGTCTGGACCCTGAGAACTGGTGGCTCTCTATCATCTGTATCATTGTCGACTTGACTTCAAAATTGATTTCCTGTATTACCAGCTTTTTGATACTTCCACGTAGCAAATCTATAGTGGGCGTTGCATACACTAGAATTGTACGTTGCCCCTCCTGTATGCCCTAATCATGAACAGGCGCTACAACTCACCCCTTGGCTGGTTGCCTGGCCTGAAGGACCTCCTATTGCTTATCATGATTAGCAGTCTGATGATTCAGATTCACACTAACTACACGGTCATTATTCATTTTGACTGTTTCTTGTTTATGCTTTCTCTAACATCAAATAGTCTTTTCTATGGAAAAGAGTAAGCTCTATGTGCTTGTGCCTAAGAGCGTACCTATCCAGTGCTCTACAAAGCAAAAATAAGAAAAACAAATTTAATCTAGAAAAAGAATCTAAACTACTAACGTCTTACACTGCAAATAATTCCTCCGTAACGACGTCAAAAACTTGTTGCTTGTTTAGCAACTGAAATAACCTTTTTGTCCGATTGTCGCCTTGGGGTTACTTCAAAAATTTAACCAAGGATTGCATATAGCACA
>JAOQMS010044503.1:0-35331 GCA_027563885.1 Erythroxylum longipes | reverse complement strand
TAGGCCAAGGATTATAAGAAGGAGTTAAGAAGTGGTATTAGTTGAAGAGTATCGTCTGTGTTACTGTTCACAGACTTAGTCTATGTTACTGCTCACAGACTTCGTCTGTGGTACTGTTCACTAAGATCCGTCTATGTTACTGTTCACAGACTTCGTCTATGGTACTGTTCACAGGGATCCGTCTGTGGTACTGTTCACAGACTTTGTCTGTGGTACTGTTCACAAGGATCCGTCTGTGTTACTGTTCACGATATCGTCTGGGTTATTATTCATGGTTATCTTTTGTCTTATTTTTGACCCTCCAGAAGATATAATTGGCCTTCGAGGTCTTTATGAAAGCTGTAGATCTTGAATCCTCTTTCAAACTATCCAAAGAAACCTTGAATTGGATGTCTATAGCAAAAGTTATACCGACAGCCCCGAAGCACGTTTATATGTAAAGTGTGGACTCGCCAACGCTATTCCTTGAGGTTTCTTGGGTTGAAGTGGATGAATGGAGTAATCGACTATTCGAAGAGCTGAGCTGAACTTAAAAGGGGAGCTTTGAGAAGATGACCCGATAATGTTCAAGGTGTCTGGTATTGGAAAAAGCTCACGTTCTATGATATTCTGCATGAAAGTTGGGGTCTGAGAGCGGGCTCCAATAGTTATCATGTCTACGAAGTTCTAAATTCAAATTTGGAAATATTCTAGAATAATTTTGTGACTTTATTGATTATTGAATTCAATATATTTATAGATGGTTATGATAATTTGTGCGTATACTTGACAATAAATCGAGAGAGTGAGACAAAGTAATTAGTGGTAGATTGTACAATGAGAGTTAGCAGTTTAATAGACCCACAATCATCTAATTAATAATCAATCGAAAAGAGATCTTGGTTGTGAAATTAATTATCTGATAGATTGTTTCAGATCTAATTGAATAAGTTAAGAGTAGTTTATAAATCGAGAGATTACAAATCTGCAATTTTCGAATTCAATTAGGGTTAATTGATTAAATCTTGAGATAGAGTAATCAAGACATTAGAAAATATAAGATCAAACATAATTGAATCAACAATAGTAACGGAAACAAAATAAGGAAAGAATAGTTCCTAAATTTTCAAATCTTGATCAAAACCCTAGATTTTCATTAACAGCTCATTTATTATTTAATTATTTGTATCTTTTTATTATTTTTAAAATTTTTTATTTAAATTTAATTCAAATCAATTTCATATTACTTTAGACAAAGTTAGGTTCAAATTGTTAGCTATTGTAGAATCCTTGTGGGAACGATAACCTCTTACACCACAGGATATGATCCGTATACTTGCGGGTATTGAAAGTTTTGTTATTAGATGTAAAACTTACTCAACATTTATTTGATTATCTTTATTGTTTTTGCCACTTAATATTGTCTTTAGTTCATAATTTGCTTGTTTAGAGTAAAAGGAAAAAATTCATACAAGTTTGGAGTGATCTAAAGCTATTTTGACCAAGTTATAAATATGTAGGGCAAGAATATGGCCTATTATATGGCCAAGTATTTTCTTGTGTTCTTTAATATGTCTTATTTTTTAGCTTACATGATCATTTTTGAAGAGTTTGAGGTATGTTGATGTGCCTATATTTAAGAGGTACACACCCATATTGTATGTTGATGAGCTTGTGTTCACTTTTTTGGTTCGTTTTTATGTACATGTTTACCCTAAATTTGAATCTCATATTTTTTAAGAACACAATTAAGTTTACAATCATGAACTTTCTTAAATTCTAGCCAAAAACTTGAATTTCAAAATATAAAAGAGAGAGGTTCTGAAGGCATAGTTTGGCTTCTTAAAACAATATAAAAAATGAAGAATAAGTAAGGAAATTTATTTAGAGTGGATTTCGTAAATATAAAAGGGATTTCATCATGTTTCTTTTATTTTTCTATTTTTACTTTAGTTTTGAGGCTACATCTTCTATAATTAGGACTAGATCTTTATGGTAACTAAATCTGATAAACCAATAATAGATTTTGTAGTGATTTCATTTCATTTTGATTATTCTTTAGTTTCATTAAGATTTATTTATTATTCTTGAATTAATATGTGTTGGGATATTGATTCATATTTGATTTACTACATATGAGATTAAGAAATTCTTTGTATAAATTGATATAGCATAATTGAAAAGAGCTGTATACAATTCCTAGAGATAAGTTGATATAAATGTTCTAGATTAGGCTCAAACCTAATAAAGGAATTGATAAGTAAGTTAATGCAATGCTAGGCGTATTAATTGGAAAGAGATTTCGATTATTTAACCTAGAATTAGTTGTTAATAAAATTGAGAAAGATATTTATATAGTTAAGAAATTTTCACAATTTGATGAACTTTAGGTTAAACTAATATGTGAAGTTTTATTTGCATGAAAAGTTCTAGGGGGATTCACTGTCCAAGTACTGCTGTTTTTATGTATTGATTCTTTGTTCAATGTTTGTTCTAGCTAATTAACTATGCTAATTTACTTTATTTTATTGCCTTAAATTTGAAAATTTATCAATCACCATCTGATATGTGTTTAATTGATTGTATAATTATCCATAACACTTAGTGATTATTGATATGAACTTGCTTAAAATACTCACTTTGACTCATATGTGATTTCAGGGACGATTTGGAAGCAAAGTAGTTAAAGTGAGTTAAAGGCACTACATTTAGGTCATTTTCCAAAGAATTACACTCACTTGTCTTCACGGAGTAAGAATGATAAATATTAGAGCAAGTAAAGATAAGAAAATTAAGATGATGCAGCAATATAGCTCACAGTTACTATGCATGGAAATTCCATGCTTTTGCATGCAATAATGTGGATTTAATGGAGTGGATTTAATGGAAAGCATCTTGCAATTATGGTGAAATAAAGATGGAAGCAAACTTATGGAACAACCCCATGCAATGTCAATTTCATTGGAAATAATGGAGCAAAATGATAGTCCAAGGTGTAGTGCAGGAAGCCAAAACACACAGCACCAATCAACCTAAAATGTAGACGTTTGGTAGGAGAGCTTGCTACATGCGTATGTTAAAAGAAAATAAAAGGAAAGGGTGGTGTGGTTTTAAAGAGGAGAGCTAAGAAGACTAAAACGCAGTGTCCAAGGAGCGGCTAGGAAGCATGAGCAAAACACAAACATATCATGTCTGTGTTTTATACATACAGATGTTGTACGTGAATGTAGACATTTCCAATAGGGTGTGAACAGTAAAGTGGACTAGAAAATAATTTAGATAAATAGAGAATAGTGGTAGGAGTGTAAGAAAAAAAGAAAGAAGGGAGGCACTACAAGAGTGAATGGTTTCCGCTGGGTTATTCAACGTAGGGCTGAGGCATTTTTTTTAGGAGAGACCCATGAAGGGCTAGACATCCCAACGCTAATTTGGAGGTGACATTGACACCGACGACCCAAGTTAAGTGTGTTTCACTATTTTTGTTGTTTTTTTCTCTCACTAGAAATTGATTGTGTTATCCTATGTAATTTATTTAGGTTTTGTGTATAGATAATTGTATTCTTGTTATTGTTCGGTTATTTTTGTACGAACCCATTGGGTATTATGAAAAGATGATCTTAATGTGTTCATTAAATCGTTTAATTGCAAACCTATTGCTAGAATTTTGATATAATTCGTAATTGTTATGTTGAAATTCATGTGCAGTGACTAATGATTCGTAATCATTTGGGATAACATGATCTAGGTTAAATGATGCATCATATATAGTTGTTGCCTTGATTAATCAATTTTCCTAATTCATAATGCTACTGCCTAATTGAATATAGAGATCGTATCCTAGGTTATTCGATAGTTGGGTTTAATTAATAATTGTATATTAATTAAACATTACCTAAGGGAAAACTCGGTTTAATTATTAACGCACAATTAATAGTTGCTAGGAGAGGTTTGAGAACAACAAATCAATGAAATATGTTTAATTAGGCTGTAGGCCAAGATTGAACCAAAGAACCATGTCCCTATCGAATTCCCCACTTTTATCATTTTTCGCATGTTTTCTTTAATTTGTTTTTATTAGTCTAGTTTCATTTTATTTTCTTATTTGAAAAATCCAAAACCCCTCATAATCCTAAATACCGATTAATTTCATTTCAAAAACTTAACACACATTCTCTGTGGAATTGAGGTAGACTCATTGCTATAGTAATAGTCTAGTTTATTTTGACTAGTGTTACGACGCGTTGTCAATTTTGGCGCCATTGTTGGGGAGTGCGATGTTTTAGTTTTTCTTTGTGATTTTAACTGGTTTTTGTATATATTTGTTGATAATTGGTTTCTTTTCAGTTATTTCGTGATCATTTCATTATTCTATTTCATGTTTGTGATTTTGAAAATAAAATTAAAAAAATGATGGATGGAAGAAATTTTTACTTTAACTCTTATTCTCAAGCTTATAACCAAGGTTGGACTGATCAACCTAACTTTGGTTATAGATAGAATAATCATCATAATTACTTCTACGATAGTTTGTAGGAAATACAATAATTCTCGTGTGGACTAGAAGCTTGTTGTCATAAATCAAGTATGCCTCTGGATGAGTATATCAAGACCTGTAATGTTGTCCATCTTCAATTTCAATAGGGTATGCAGCAACTTCAAGAGAGTATGCAATAACTTCAACATAATAGCCTACAATTCTAACATGATGAAAGGCAATCTTGGTCTAGTTTCCAAGATGTGAAGAGCCAGCAAAACTCAGGTACATCTATAGATGAACTGATGAATTTTGTGATTACTAACAATCTCTAATTTTAACAGAGCCTATAACAGTAGTTGCAATAATTCCAGCAGGAAATGAGGCATATGACTTCTAGAAACTAGAATTTGTTAAGCCAAATGGTTGAAATAATAGTAAGGATCGACTACCTAAAATCACAAATGGAAGAGGAACAACCATATCAACCTGAGGAATACCTAATGGATGTTGAGAATTTTGAGAGCAATACTCAAGGAATTGCATGTGAAGAAGAAGTTGAGGAGGAGATCAAACTAGAAAAGGCATATCATTTAGCTTAGAGGTGAGTACTGAGTTCATGATTATTTTTTAGAATAACTCTTCACCTTTACATAGCAAATTGGAGGAATTAAATGAGGAAGAAAAAGTGAAGAGACATTTGAGATCTTTCCAGAGCATATGGACTCAATCAAGATTGAAAGTCAAAAGATAGGGAAGATGTTGAATATGATGGATCATTAATGAAACCCTATCCTGAAGATCCTCACATGGAGGAGCCGCATGTGGCACCTGAATATCACAATTTTGTTAAGTGAGGAGGAAACGTGGAATCATTTCAGTGACCCTAAACAAAGGCACTTCTTGGGAGGCTACCCAAGGGAAGTGAATTTCTTTTCTTTACATTTCCGCGTTACTTTTTATATACATGTGTGTTTTTTTAATTTTTTTGTTTACTTGTTTTAAGTTTTCAATCAAAATGAGAGAAAGAATAAAACAAAAAAACAAACATTTTCTCGTTTTCTGTTGCTTTTGGGTTTATATAGTCATGATTAGAGTGTGAATTGATTAGAGAATTTCATTGCAACTTTAGCATGTATTTTTACTCTTGTGATTAGTCGATATGTATTATCTTTAAAAGAGTAGTGATTAGTGGTAGACAAAGCTGCTGAGATTTTGAGCCTTATTAAACTGACACATCCATATCAGTCTCATTGTCTTTTGATAATGTGTGACCTTCAAGACATGTACATCCTGACTTTGCTTTGAGTATCTATTTGAGACCACATTTTTATTACATACATTAATATGGAAATGATTAGGCATTCTTTCTTTCATATGCTACATTAGCTAAATAGACTACCCCATTAACATGTTTTTTCCCTTATTAAGCCCCCTTCAAGCCTTATTAGCTTATCTTTTTGTATCAACCACATTACATGCTTTATACTTAACCAAATTTCCCACCCAAGCCACAAAGCTAGTGAAACATTTGTGATTGTTGAGTTTGTAGATGTACAAAATTCTAAGTATGGGAATGTACATATGTATGAGTTGGTTATAATGTTGGGATGTTATTTTATATCTTATCATTGAAATTCCCATGATGATATAGTTTATTTTAATTTTTATAAGAGAAAATAAAAGAAGGAAAAGAAAGAAAGAAAAGAAAAAATAGAAAAGAAAAAAAGAAAAAGAAATTGTTTAAATAAATGTATCAAGGAGCAAGTGCATATGTGGCTTGTAAGGTTATTCATAATTAATACATCCTCCTAAAGTTATATTGAATGGGTTACTTAAGTATGTTGAATATGAGTTAGATGTTGACTTGGAAGGGGCACTCTTTGTGGTTTCAATGTATTGTCATCAATCCCTTCGGATTGGTATATGCTTCATGTGGTTTATGTATGAGAGCTCAAGTTTGAGTTTTGAAACTTGTTTTTGCATTCATCATAGTGGATGTACACAATTGTGAGCGAATGTTGGATTTTGCACTTGATAGTATATTGAGTGTTACTTCTGTTTCACTAGCTTTGATGGCTATCATGCTACTTGACCCAAATACATCTCACCTTACCTTTACTCACATTACAATCTTGAAAAGTCCTTTGATCCATGATTTTTCATGTAAACATTAGTGGTGGAGAAATGAAATGATATGCAAAGTTGTGTAATGACATGATCATGAACGGTGTTGAGTGTACCTATGGATATATTTTAGTTAAACCCATTTTCTGAGTCTACCAGTAGATTTCTAAGTTTTTGAAGATGATGATTGTTAATTGATCGTGAGTAAAAGCTTAGAATGTTCAATTCTTGCTATGATTTTTGAAAGTCATTCATCTTTGCTTATGATTATATATTCTTAGAACATATGGGAATTGAGTAAATGTTTTTAGGTTTATGAGCTTAATTTTGATGTTTTACCTGAGGATGGCCAAAAGCTAAGTGTGGGGGGAATTAATATGTGCTTAATTAATTGTATAATTATTCCATAACACTTAGTGATTATTGACATGAAATTGCTTAAAATATTCACTTTGACTCATATACAATTTTAGGGACAATTCAGAAGCAAAGAAGTTAAAGTGAGTTAAAAGCACTACATTTGGGTCATTTTCTGAAGAATTACACTCACTTGTATTCACTGAGTAAAAATGAAAAATATTAGAGCAAGTAATGACAAGAAAATTAAGATCATGTAGCAATATAGCTCACTGCTACTATGAATGGAAATTTCATACTTTTGCATGCAATAATGTGGATTTGATGGATAGCATCTTGGAATTATGGTGAAATAAAGATGGAAGCAAACAGATAGGACAACCCCATGCAACATCAATTTCATAGGAACTAATGGAGCAAAATGACAGTGGAGGGTTTGGTATACGCATGCATTAAAAGAAAAAAAGGAAATGGTGGCGTGGTATTAAAGAGGAGAGATGAAAAGAACAAAACGCAACATCCAAGGAGTCGCTGGGAAGAGTAAGGAAAATGCAGACGTCTCACGTTTGTATTTCACTCAGATGTTGTACGTGAACGTAGACATTTTCAAGAGGGTATGAATACTAAATTGGACTAGAAAATAATTCAGATAAATAGAGAATAGTAACGAGAGAGCATAAGGAAAAAAGAAAGAAGGGAGGCACTATAAGAGTGAAGGGTTTTGGTTGGGTTACTCAACATGGGGGCTGAGGTATCTTTTTAAGAGAGACCCATGAAGGGTTAGACGTCTAGACGCTAGATCGGAGGTGATATCGACGTCGATAATCCATATTAAGTATATTTCACTTTTTTTGTTATTTCTTCCTCTCATTAAAAATTGATTGTGTTATCCTATGTTAATTTATTTGGGTGTTGTGTATGGATAATCGTATTCTTATTATTGTTCAGTTATTTATGTATGAACCCATTGGGTATTGTGATAAGATGATTTTAATGCGTTCATTAAATCGTTTATTTGCAACTCATTGCCAGAATTTCGATATAATCCATAATTGTTATGTTGAAATTCATGTGTAGCAACTAATGATTTGTAATCATTAGGGATAACATGACCTAGGTTAAATGACGCATCGTATGTGGTAGTTGCCTTGATTTATCAGTTTTCCTAATTCTTAATGCTACTGCCTAATTAAATCTAGAGATCGTATCCTAGGTTATTCAGTAGTTATGTTTAATTAACGATCGTATCTTGATTAAACACTACCTAAGGGAAAACTTAGGTTAATTATTAACCCAAGATCAATGAAATATGTTTAATTAGGGTGTAGGCTGAGATTGAACCAAAGAACCGGGTCCTTACCGAATTCCCCACTTTTATCATTTTTTGCATTTTTTCTTGAATTTTTTATTAGTCTAGTTTCATTTTATTTTCTTGTTTAAAAAATCCAAAACACCTCTAAACCTAAACACCGGTTAATTTCATTTCAACAACTTTACATATACTCTCTATGGGATCGAACTAGACTCACCACTGCTATAGTAGTAGTCTAGTTTATTTTGACTAGTGTTACAACGCGTTGGCACCATCCCTATTTTTTTTAGTTAGATAATATAAAAGGGTTAATACTAATACTCAGTTTCTATAGAATTGACACTTGGTACTCCATAACTTGTACTATAAAAACGATAGGTGCGCCTGCTTAGAAAGATATATAAGGTAGGAGATTAACACATCACTAGTTATTACATGTTGTTAGAAACCAATCTTAATATATGGATATAAATGATTAATTAGAGAATTAAAGCTAAATTAAAAGTGTTCAATTTATCTAATCCAATGTATTATTTATGATTATAATTTATATTCATTGTTAATATATTTAAAAACCTAATGTGTCTCATATAAAGAACTGTTGATCAAAGAAAACTTAATTTAATTAATTTGAAATTGATTATAAAGTTTGAAAAACTTTAGGATTAAATATGAGATATTTGACAAATAAGAACCAACATGAGAAGTTGGATCTTATTTAGGTCCAATTAATATTTTGTTAGAATTAATAATAATTCTAATTAAATTTTAATTAAATTACTAAAAGGTCTAAACATAAATAGGTATAGGCTCTAAAGGAGCTAGTACTCTTTACTTAGTGCCGTTCGTATGGATATCATTAGAGGCAAAAAATGTATGCACTATAATGGTTGTGATTGATTAGTTTCAAAATTCATTTCAAAGAGAGTTATAGGAAAAAGATGAATTTCATAATAAGATACAAATTTTTTATTATATTTTATTTTATTTTGTGCATTAATCATATTATAGAATTTAACGTGATTATACCTTTTAAAAAATTAAATGCAAAAATTTTGTTCTTATTATATTAGGCATGGGAATAGATCTCATCACGATTTTCCAACACCAAGCCACCAAGTTTATCTAAACAATAAGAAAATAGGCTACCACTCTCCCTAGCTCGCATGACTATGGTTGGCTAGAGAAAGGAATCATGTCATTCACTAACATACTACTCCACACTTGACACTTTTATCTTTTAATACTAAGGAAACATTTCCAACTAACGAATAAAACCAAATCTCTATATATTTTAAATGTTTTCCTCATTTGCAATCATTGTAGGTTTATAAATCTAGCATTTTCTTACTTTGTAGTGCAATTTATCGAAACATAACTCTTCTATGTTTTCAAATCAAAGATAGTGTCTTAATAAAGGCACGATGTAAGATCAGTGAGCAAAAGATATGAGGTAATATCTAAAGAATAAGACAAGAAGTTTTCACTCTTTTGTTACGAATCGAATTTTTTTTAAAGGAAATAATAATGTATTGAGCCATAAAAGGCAATCAAAGTTTACAAACTATCTTCAAAAAGCTATACATACTAGAAACTAAGCATTATAAGCTTATAAGGTTAAAGACAAACAATTACAGTAGTTAATAGGTTTATACGTTCCATATTAAAGTGCAGTAGTCTTCATTAAGGAGTCTGGACTTGTGTAATCTCATATATCCTCTTATTTGCATGATCATGCTGCTACTGAATTGTTCTTTAAATAGACATTTGTCAAGGAAAATTCTGGCATTTCTTTCATCCTGTATAGCTTTAACAATACATGCTGTAGCTAGGCTGAATGACCACTTAATTCTAGAATGAGGATGTTTAATTTTACTACACCATCTCCTTATACAATCTCATCTTTCAAGTGCATCATGAGTAAAGCATTTTTGTAATGCATACTTTTAGGTACTGTTGACGTAAATACATTGAAAAAGTAAGTGTTCAGCACTTTCTTCAACTTTCTTACAAAGGATGTACCAATAAGGGATATTGCAAAATCTCTTTAGCTTGTCCACATTTGGTAACCCATCTTTCATAGCTAGCCATAGACAAATTCATGCCCTTAGATGAAATTGCTTGTACCAAACAAAATTTGTGCTAAGAAAACATGTTATAGTGTCTCTATAGAAGCTTCTTGTAAGATTGATCACAAAACATTACATTTCTTGACTTCCTCCAGATAATACAGGCTTTCCCTCCACGTAATGTAGTTTGAAAAATTTCTTAACAAATAGATCTAGGCATAGAGCTTTATATGAAAATTTGTTTATCAACCAGTGCACCGGCTACTATTGCATTCTTGTTAATGATGGATTTGAGACATTTTATACCTTATAACTCATAAAGAGCACCATAAGATCTCCAAAACACCATTAATGAGATAGTCAAATTCATTCCTCGACATTTCCCTGGGCTTTAGAATAGCTTTCAAGGTAGAGGTATAGGAAGATTTAACCTTCATAATCCATATGTTGTTATTTTTTATATAGATTTTATGGATCCATTTACACCGTAAAGAATGCTTATCAGTTAATAACCACCATAGCCTCTTGGACATCATAGCATTGTTCATTATATTGAGAGAGACTATCCCCAAACCATATTTTTCCTTAAGTAAGCATGCCTTTTCTACTAGATCCAAGCTCTTTTGAAATTTTCTTCATTCCCATTCTAAAGAAACTTACTGCATAACATCTTAATTGATTTGATTACTTTTCGGTATAGCAACATATTTAACCCAAAAGGCATTGACTGAATTCAGTACAAATGAGATAAGTATAGATCTACTAGCTGTAGAGAGTAACTTGGAGCTCCAAGAAGAGATTTTACATTTGATAGTATTAAGCACTTTACTAAAATATCCATATGTATGACTGGTTGCTAAAATGGGAATTTCTAGGTACTAAATAGGAAGTGTTTGTGATTTGAAACCAGTTATAGTTTCAATGGCATATTGATTACTACCAGCTGATTTTGATAAATAAAAGAAACTTTTAGAATAATTTGTTTCTAATCCAAACATCTTGCTAAAATTTTTTATGGCTTTCAAAATTGTTGATATAGACCCTAATCAACCTTGGAAAAGAGTACGAGATCATCTGCAAAGCATCGATTAGTAATCCTTAGCTTCCTACTTCTAAAGTGAGACCTAAAATCTTTGGTTCTTTCTGTTTCTCCTTTCAAGGTTACTCCATAACAAGTGAAAAGATGTAAGGTGAAATAGGACCACCTTGTCTAAGTCCTTTGGTACTTTTGAAAGGCTTACTAGGCTGACCATTCACCAATATTTTGTAGGATGGTGAGGTGATGCATTGTGATATCCACTAGATAAATTTGGTAGGAAATTCCAAAGCATGTAAAATGTTGAGGAAGAAACTTCAATGTAAACTATCATATTCCTTCTTCAGGTCTATCTTATGATGCAATTCTTACTTCCTCTTTTTTTGTTATAGGTTCTGATAATTTCTTATAGTAAGATGATGTTATCCCCCATAATTCTGCCAAGTAAGTAGGTACATTTTGAAATATCAATGTATTTATGTCATACCTCTTTCATCCTTTAAGCTAAGGTCTTAACAATGATCTTATACATAGTGTTGCATTAAGAAATAGTTCTAAGGTCTGAAAATGTTTTCTGTTCTTCATTCTAAATTCTGACCCTTGTTGAAGAATTCTAAAATGGCAATAGCTACCAAATTCTTTCTTAAAAGTTAAGATTTGTTGAAAAAGCGAGGGTTGAATCCTTCAAGCCCAGGTGCCTTGTTTGGATTCAAGGATCTTAAGGTTATCTCAATCTCCTAACTTATAATAAGTTTGTTGTGTAGATTAGCTTCCATATGGTTATTTTTTTCTTTCATAATTTCCCCCAAAAATAGTTGAGAAGAAGTAGAATATATGAGTAAAGACAAAATATCTGAAAAAATTTTTAAAGTGCCATGAAGCAACAAATCTTAGGAACCAAGATCCTTATTGTTGAGTTACAATGAAATGATTTTATTGGAGTTTCTTCTATTTATAATAGTTATATAGAAAATATTTTTATTTTTATTTCCACTATTTATCCTAACCATTATATATCTTTGCTTCATGAGGGAACGATCATATAAAAGTGCACTAGAAAATGTTGCATAGTAACTCTTTCTTGATTTTGGACAACAATAGAGTGGAATCACCTGTAATTTAGATTGAATAATTTCAATAGTAACTCTGGTAGGATGAAGAAGATGATGTGCATTACCAATGTTATATTGAAATAAATCTTTCATTTCTTGTTTAACTAGGAAAATCTTTTTTCCATAGACAAATTGTTTAGAACTTTGGAAGAAAACATTTAAAGCCATTAATATTTATAAAATTAGCTAGCTCAGTGAGGAAATGATTGAACCTAAAGGGATGTACTAATCTAATAGTATCAAGCTGGGTGACAATAACTAAATGTTCTGATATATATGATGGCTTGTAAAGGTATAGAAACTACTACGATATATAGAGAACCGTAGCAGACTTACTAAGCTTCTATCAAGTTTTCTCCTAAGAAAATTGTCAACCATTTGCTTACTACACCAGGTGAAAAGGTTTCCTCCAAATGGCAAGTCAGAAAATTAAACATCAGTTAAACATTGTCTCATTTTATTACATGGAATTCCTGAGGATCCACTACCTTAATTCCCTTCTGGGTTGATAAAATAATTAAACTCCCCAACCACAAATCATGGTAGGTGCTACAAAGGCTTTCCTTCGGCACTAAACTTATCCACAAGACGCGCCTACTCCTTTGCACGACAATCTTACTTAGGTCTTTTTAAACAAAACTCAGCCTTCCCACATGATCGTCGACCAACTATCGATTTCTCGAATGCCTCATAACCATCACAGTGTTTAACTCTCACACTTGCAAGAAAATTATGGAAGCATTAAAATAGTAAAGGCAATAATAAGAACAAGAAAGAGATACAACTAAAAGCCAACCTTCATTACTTCCCTCAAAGTATATACAAAGGAATGCTCTCTCAATCTCTGTGTCTCACAACACTCTCCTCTTTATTCTAAGAGTAAGGCTCAAATGAGCTATTTATAGGCACCTCTAGATGACTAAGTTAGAATCCTAATAAAACTCTACTAGCTAAGATCATAATCTTATCTTATCTTATCCTTATCAGATTGCATCAAACTAACCAATAGATGACATCCCCATCCAATTAGGACTCTATATAATATAATTAAGCAACATCACGATAACAAGAAAAAAGATTTCATTATCTAGGAATGATTATCCATATCTACAAAGATCTCCTTTATCTTCAGATGATCCTTTCACATGATCTTTATCTCTTAAAGCTGATGTATATCCATGGTGATCTTATCTGCCACATCATCCAAGATCTCCTCATCTCTATCTGTTAATGATGAGCCATCCAAGCCAATAGTACACTGGTCCGATCCAATGCTTACCCATGCCAACTCCTTTAGCTATGGTCATGCACTTGAGCACACACTACGTCCTTAGTCCATCAAGAACTTAACCTTAGCCAAGTCAGCTCGTACAAGGTCCAAAACTCTACCAAAACTTACACCATGCTTGATCTACTTGCTAAGTAACCTTGGAACTCTCGTATATTCTCGTCATGCATGTGATCTAGCTAACCTTCCATTTGAAGTCCATCTCAAGCCTTCTTTTGGTCTCGCATCTGAATCTTGCATCTCGTCCAAGATTTCCGCTAATGCACAGCAATACATGCCAACGCTTGACATTTCCCCTTCTCGTCCTTACCTCCTCGTTAGTCTTTTCTTTGTTTCGTTGTTCCAAGTATTGAACACTGGTCAAGGCTCACCAATGCCTGTGTGATTCTGCTATCTCAAACTTAGGGGCCTAACAAACCACCCCCACTAGAAGAAATTGACACCCTTATCGAAATAATCTATGGACATTCATCCATATGTGGTTTCCTCGAAGACTCCTTAGTTATCAACTTATCTACCATGTACCATATTCCCTCTCCCTCGAGTGTCTCCTTGATTTTGTTCGAACGCTCCTTCACAAGGCCCATTGTTCCTAACACGACAAAACTATTAAGGTAGACTTCTTCTGTCGAGTCCTCCTCTCCCTCTCCTTGATCCTTTGCGACCATGGAATTTAGTTGCTCCTCACCGTCATCCGCCTTGTGCATTCTCAAGCAAAATGCGACCCTTTAAAAATGAAACAAGCAATATCTCATTTTGTTTGCTTCTTAATTCAAAAGATTTGCCTACCTTCTCCTTGCCTTTCTTTGAGCCATTCCATGTCCCACCATTCTTCTTGCCCTAGTAGCTAGTTCGAATTAGTGGTGGCTTTTAGCGATCCACTAAGGCATCCATAGTGGCTATCATGCTTGGGAGGCCCTTCACGTTTTGCATCCTAAACTCCATTTATACCCAACCTTGCAAGCCACTTATGAAGTTGAACAACTTGTCCTCCTTCGACATGTTCCGCGCGTCGAACATCAAAGTTGTGAATTTCCTCACAAACTCCCGTACTGAGTTATCTTGCTTCAACCTCATCAAAGCTTCCCTCATGAGCCATAAAGTGTTGTTGGGGAGGAACTGATCCACTAGCTCCTTCTTCATCTTCTACCAAGTGTCTATGGGAGGTCTCCCCACACTGATGTCGTTGGAGGTTCTCATTCTCCACCACAACTTTGCATCCTCCACCAAATACATAGTCATGATCGACACCTTCTCCGAATTGGAAACCTTTGTTGCTACAAAGTATTGCTCCATATCCTAACAAGAAAATTTTGAGCTCTTTTACCGCTTTCCATAGAAAACTTATGGCTCTTGCACCTTCACCAAAGTGCTTTCAGCACGCCCAACATCCTACGTTACAGTGGCATGCCTTAGGACTATGATCTCGAATCTAGAATTTTCCTGTGCCTTTATCAACTTCGGGATTTGATGCTACCACTATTGGATTCGTGCCTTAAACATCTTGAATCTAGTGTTGTAAGATGTGACCTCTTCCTTCCCTTGAGGAATCGGCCCAATGAGTGCCTCTACTCGATTGACACGTTCCGTCAAATTGCTGCCTCCCGCCATATCAAAATTAGGCTCTAATACTAATTGTTATAAAGGTTTCCCTTCAGTATTGAACTTACCCGCAAGACGTGCCTTCTCCTTTGCATGGCAATCTTACTTAGGTCTTTCTAAGCAAGACTCAACCTTCCTACGTGATCGTCGACTAACTATCGAGTTCTCAAATGCCTCACGACCCTTGCAGTGTTTAACTCTCACACTTGTAAGAAAATTGTGGAAGCATTAGAACAGTAAAGGCAACAACAAGAACAAGAAAGAGATACAACTAAAAGCCAACAAGAACAGGAAAGAGATACAGCTAAAAGCCAACCTTCATTACTTCCCTTAAAGTATACAAAGGAATACTCTCTCAATCTCTGTGTCTCACAACACTAGGCTCAAATGAGCTATTTATAGACATCTCTAGATGACTAAGTTAGAATCCTAATAGAACTCTACTAGCTAAGATCACAACCTTATCCTATCTCATCAGATTACATCAAACTAACCAATAGATGACATCCCCATCCAATTAGAACTCTATCTACTAGGATTAAGTAACATCACAATAACAAAATAAAAGATTACATTATCTAGTAATGATTATTCATATCCATAAAGATCTCATCTATCTTCAGATGATCCTTCCATATGATCTTTAACTCTTAAAGATGATGTACGTCCACGATGATCTTATCCGCCCCATTATCTAAGATATCCTCATCTCTATCTATTGACGATGAGTCATCTAAGCTAATAGCACATCAGATCCAATGCCTACCTATGCCAACTCCACTAGATATGGTCCATCCACTTGAGTACACACTAAGTCCTTAGTCCATCAAGAGCTTAGCCTTAGCTAAGTCAACTTGTAAAAGGTTTAAAACTCTACCAAAACTCACACCATGGTTGATCTACTTGTTAAGTAACCTTAGAACTCTTGCATATTCCAATCTTGCGTGTGATCTAGCTAACCTTCCACTCAAATTCCTTCTCAAGCCTTCTTTTGGTCTCACATTCGAATCTTACCTCTCGTCCATGATTTCTGCCAACACTTGACATTTTCCCTTCTCGTATTTGCCTCCTCGTAAGTCTTTGTCTTGTTTCGTTGCTCCGTGTGTCGAACACTGGTCAAGGCTCACCAATGTCCATATGATTCCACTATCTTGAACTTAGGGATCTAACAATAAGGATGAAGAGTCTATAAGTGACTTGATTTGATCCTACAAAAATACTCTCTCTATATAGTGTTATGAGCATAAACAAAGGTTATAAGTATAAGCTTACTTGAGATTTTGTTGTAAACCTTCATGTTAATGAGTTGGCCTGATGTGAATTTGATAGTAGCTTCCACCGTTGAATTTTCATAAACCACCACTACCCTACCATTTGGATGATGCATGTGATTGGCAATTAACTTCCAAATATTTGAAAAAAAAACTATAGGAAGTTACAATTATGTTGCTTGTTTCAAATCTCCAAAATCCCCATTATTGCAGCTTTATTTTTAGCTATCAAGCTCTTGGACAAAATTTTTCGAGGGGAATTAGCCCCTTTAATATTCCAAACAATGATAATCATGATTTGTAATCCCCAACTGGGACTTTTTTCTTTCTTCTTGATCTTCTTTTAATAATAGGCTCAAAGTCGTCAGTTTGCTTTATGGTTCTACTTAGAATGTCTTATTTAGTAGTCTCCAGCTGATGTACAACTAAAGTTTCTCTGATATCTCTAGTACAATTAAGATTGTTGCTATTTAATGCTAATTGAGGATTGTTTTATATCTAACAGCAATATTTTCATCAGTGCAACCACCAACACTAGCCTGGATTGTTGGCGAATTAGTATTTTCAACAATGGAATCACCTTTATTAGCTTGTGCAAATTCATTATCCACATTAATTTTTAGTCCTATAACCTTATGATACTCCCCAATTTTGAATATGCTTCCAATAGGTTTCCAAGTTCTTCTTCTGGTTGTTTATAGTTTCTAAGCATATGATCCTTTAACATGATCATCATATGATCAAACTCTCATTTAGTCAAATAATAGGTATGTTTTCAGGTAAATTAGTCATGGAGGATATTAGCACACAGATTCTTACAAATTGGATCCTTTTTACCTCAGCTGTAGCTTGATCCATGCATATTGGTCTTCTAACGAAGTTTGCAATGTGTCTAAGTCTAAATGTAAACTAGTACTCTAATAGGACTCTATGGATAATAACAACAACCAATATGAATCCTACTGATACGCAAGTATACAGCCTTACCCCTAATTAGTAGAGAGGTTATTTCCAAAAGTGGGACTCTATGGATACATATCCATTGTAATATCCTAGTTTGATTATTATGCTGTGTAATATGTTGTACATGCATTTTATATAGTATACTCTACTTATGATGTACTAAAATAATTTAAGTGTTTAAATTTATTGTTGAGGTTATAATGAAGATCATGGATATACTAAAGACGATTCTGGACTCGACTAAAAATTTCTCAAAATTTTTTTGAAAACTCCGAAAAGTTACGGAATGAGCCCGAATGAGTTTTAAAAGCCCCGAAATGTGCTTTGGAGATTTGGGTGATACTTTTGAATAAAATATGGACGATTTCGGTGATATTTAGTGATTTCCATATTTATTCTAAAAATTCTTCCGGGCAATCAAAAAGTTACCGAATAATTTCAAAATATGAAGAAAAGCTCCAAAATTAGAATTGGAGTCCATAGGAACTGAAATGGGTCAAAACGGAAGTTGTTTGAATATAATTCGGGTAATTTGAAATTATTGGACTAAAATGCCCTTTTTGGAAAATAATGGGTATTGATGATCTTAAACCCGTTCAAAATTTTTAAAGCATCCAATCAATAAGTATTGACCCTAATTAGATTATTTCATGGTCAATTTCAAAATAAGATAGTTGCGGAATGTTTTTGGGATTTAATTTGGTTAGTTGATTAATTAAATGCAATAGAGGGTAATTTGGTCATTTTGTACTAATTAAGGGCAATTTGGTCTTTTTATATTATATTAATGGATTGATGAGTCATTAGAGATGACCAGTGAGATGATGAAATGTGTTTGATGAGTCATTAAGGATGATAAATAAGAAGGTGACATGTATAATCAATTAAATGAGTACAAAAGCAACATTTGCTTCATTCTTTCAACATAAACGTGAGAGTGATGAGAGAGTAACGTGACAGACAAAAAAATAAATGGAAAAAGATGAGAAGATGAGGATAAACGTCAACCAAGGAGAGAGGAAGAAGAGTGTAGTCATTTTTTATGGAATTTGATGGTGATTTGGAGAAATCTTGAAGTATTCATCAAATACTCAAAAGATTGGAGGAAAAATGGTAAGTTTCATAGCTTAAATTTATAATTTTTATGGTTTTATTGAGTGAGATGGATGTTTTTAAGATCAATGTTTTCTTGGTATTACTTTGATGTTTCTTTGAATGGAATTAGTTGAATATGACAACAAAGGAATGTGTAGTGGAATTCTATCTTAGTTTAACTTGAAGCCGTCCCAATATTTTAGCCATAACTCGGCCTACAGAACTTCGATATGGGTGATTCTAATTGGAGATGAAACATCAGACATAGTATTAAAAATATTGTAAGAAACCTAAACCTAATTTGGGACAAATGATATTGAAATTTGAGATTGAAAATGGTAAGCTAATACTGCCCTTGTGTTAAAATAGTTTGTGATATTTGGTTTATTTTTCATGACTTAGAGGTTTAAATGGCATGATTTTTGATGATATAGAAAATGAAGACATAGGGGAACAAATGTCTAGAAGACTTAAAAACCTAATTTTAACATTTTATATGTGAAAATTAAGGAAAACGTGGAGGTATGGATTCTGGACATGGGTTATAACTGTGACTCATCATGCATGATTGTGATATGGTGAATTAAATTAGGTGAGATTATGTTTTGAAAGAATTGGTAAGTTAGAATGGATAAAATAAATGGATTTAGTCTTATACATATGCGAGGAAGGTAATCAAAAAAGAAAGAAGATGAGTTCTTCTTTCTTTTATCATTTGGGAGTTTTGTGAGATGAAAGTCTCATGCATGATTTTGAATTAGAGAAAGAAGTGAGGAATCCTTTTTTCGACTCTGACTCTCCTAAAATTCATACTAAAATAATATGAATGAGAATTTAACAACTAACAACTCTATTGATCTATAAGAGAACATACAAATATTCAAGAATTCTTCCAATAGTATCAGCCATTTATCTCACTTCCCTCCATATTTAATCAAGGGGCCATGCTAGAGACAAACATTCAAAGATAATTATGAGATAATATCTTTCCAATGAGGATGGGATAAGAAAATTTCTACTATTATTTCTTATTTATTCATTATTCTACTATTCCCATTAAACTGTTTTCTTAGAGGATAAAAATATATTTCAATACCAGATGAATCAATGATTTATCAGAACTATTCTATTCGAAATAAGTTAGAATGGATAAAATATGGTATTTAAGTGACTTTTGAAGTTAAATTTGGAAATGGTGACCAATAGGTTAGCTTACAAAAGTAAGCAAAAATATGATTAGCATGCATGTTACACGATTAGATACAAATCTAGATTTCAGTTAGACCAAATATATAGTTTTAATGCCTTATTTCCTAATTTGTAAATAAATGCCTAAGCGAAATGAGTTTTATGTAGGTAAAGGAGAGCCACTGAACGCGTAATTGTGCTTGAAGATAAGTGTGCAAAACTATGATGTATTTTAATTGTTTTATATGACTTAATTCTTTGTAAAATATTTGATGACATGTGAGTGTTCTTTAAATTGAGTTTATATAAATGGTTTTCATTTGATCATGAAATGAATATTTATACTGAGTTTTATACAAATGATATTTTATAATGAATATCACTACCATAAGTGTTTGCTTTGGAAATATATGAGTTTTAATTTGAAAGTTAAATTTTATATGATTGGGAGTTACATTGAAATAATTCAATTATGAATCCTCCTATATTTTATTTAGAAAATAAAATGAGTTGTAAATGTAAGAGTTACTTTTGCCTATAGTACACCGCTAGGCTTTATACATGTCATTATACTGGTATATTTATAATGGTTAGCCTACTATGAGTAAGCGATGCACAACCAGCTCTGTCAATAGTGGTTAATCAGTCATTAGTAAGCGATGTAGAACCAACTTTGTAACTTGTTACAGGTAAGTGATGTAGAACCAACTCCATAACTATTGGTATACAGTGGGTAACCTATTATGGATAAGCATGCAGAAGCAGCTCTCTGACTTTAGGCCTAACGTACCGTATGGTAAAGAACTAGTGGTGGGCTATGCTGAGTCAGGAAAGTCATGAAAATAGTAATTCTCCCACTATTTATGTTAAAAAGTAATTTGAGAGGTACCATATGGTATCAATTCTAGTGGTTTGCTTATTTTTAATTATTAAAGTTTTCAGAAAACTTATTCCCACTATTGTTTATTAAGGAAAATGGAAAATAGAAAATTTTATATTATAAGTTTAATTTTGAAAAGCATTTCGAAATAGTATTTCAGAAAAATTGAAATTGTGTTTTATGAAATGTTATGTTATTACCAGATTTGATGATGCACGAATAAATTGCTATGGAAAATGTTTTACTATAAGCTTTATGATTATATGGAATATTTTAGTTATGTTGTTATAAAAAGTTAACTTTTAGTAAACTAATTACACTCACTGAGGTCGTTTAACTCACCCTTGTTTTTATGTTTTTAAACAACTCACCACAGTACATGTACAGATTCTACAGTAATTGAGACTTCGTTACAAGAATAGTTGTATTGTCCGGTACTGCTATGCTTGTGTCATTTTGATATTACATTTGTGTCAAGAATGGATGTTTATAAAGGCTTTTAAATGAAATGCTTAAATATGTTTTGGATTTTTAAAGTTTATTGTAGTGATTGTTGAGAATTATTTGTTTGGGGTTGCTTGTGAGTGGACTTGAAGCCCATAATTTGTAGTTGAGAAATTGGTGTGAATATAGAAGTTTTTAAAATGTGTTATGCAGGTTCTTGAATTTTGGGAATCTTATAAAAGTAGTCGTTATGCTGCCAAATTTTTAATAAAATTTTTTGAATAAAAAAGTTTCCACTATTTTCCGCACTTGTAAAAGTTAAAGTATAAAAGGTTTTTAATAATTGAATGGCTTGGCTTTACGGGAGCCCTTCGGTTAAGTTAGATATCGATTGGAGGGCTATTGTGGGGTAGTCAGGAGGGCTCCACTTGATTTCTGGAAGGGAAACTTTGAGATGGGTCCTTTCATCCATCATGGAATATACTATTTCTTAATGTCCTCCATTCTCAAACCATGTGTCGAAATTTGCAAAAATATAAGTTGTTATACACATGCCATTGACCTTCTTTGAGAACTTTCTTTGCATCTTCTTTGCTAGCAAATTTAAATAGAAAAACATCTTCTACATTGATAAGAATATCTTGTAACCCCATGGATATCCAATTGTTCATGGCCCATTGCTTCATGACAAGGAAAGTAACTCTCTTATCAAAGGAAAAGCCAAGTAAAGTAGTAGTCCACCTGCTAGCTCCTTCTCGAAGAACATCTAGGGGGAGACAATTCTAACCTCAGAAGATTCGAAAGGAAGACTATAGTTAAGCTTTAGTTCAAGGGAAGAATCACCAGCAACTTAAACCTAGGATCTTTTGGAATTCACAGGGATTTGAGGGTTAAATAAAGAATCTGCAGGGGTGGAAGGGGATGAAGGTGCTGGTGATTTTGAAATTAAAGGCAAGAAGTTGCTATTGTCTATGGGGGAGGGTAAAGACTGCTGGCACTATAAGAAAAATTTGTGGACAATAGGGGGAGGGTAAAGACTACTGGCACTATCAGAAAAATTTGTTTTAGCAATGGAAATTATCAATGGAAAATATTGATAATCCTTCAAAAAATAATTTTGGCAACGGAAATTACCGACGGAAAGAGTTTTAGGAGAAACAACCATAGGTAAAATTCAGCGACAGATATTATAAATCTGTCACTAAATTTACTGACAAAAAAACAATTTTTGTAGGTTATTTTACTAACAGAATTAAAATTTATCTCCCTAAAATTTACCGAGGGATTACAATTTTTTATCTAAAATTACTTACGAATATTGTAATTCTGTTGCTAATTTTTTTGACAGACTTACAATATTCCGTAGGTAAAGTTAATGACAGATTCACTAAATCTATAACTAAATTTATTAATGGAAAGATATCTTCCGTAGGCAAATTGCCATCAGACTACTATAGTCTGCAGGTAAATTTAGCGATGGATAAATAATTTTCATCACCAAATGTACCTAAAAATTATAGCATTCTATCGGTAATCTACCTATGAAAGCTACTTTCCGTCGATAATTTACCTACGGAATATACCATTCCGTCAGTAATTTACCTATGGTATTTTCAGCTACCACTTCTCACTTCCCACCTGATTTTTTTTAATCTATTGATTTTTTTTATACATTTAGTTTCTCTAAGTAATGTAATCTTGATTGATAATATAATGTAAAAATTGTGTTGATTGATAATATAATATAAAAATTATAATTTATAATAATAAGTATCTTCAAAATAACTGTAAATTAAGCATTCATATAAAAACTTAAGAGTAGCAAAACATTAAATACATTAACTTAAGTACAAAAATATTATAAATCTAAGCTCTGCAGTTCGTGAAGGCAGATGATTTGATTGTTGCAATGAGGTGCTGCCCCTTCCCTTCAAATCATCCATCTCATTATGGATCTGGGCTATATACTCCATCAACTCTTGCAACTAAGTTGCCAGCCTCTCTACTGTTCTCCCAAGCTAAACGAATCTCTCATTAGGTACAGACCACCTAATAGATTGAACTGAAATGGATGTGGAGGATTGCGAATAGCATATGTTTGCAAATGAACCTAAGCCAAAAATCCTTCCACGATGATCCCTACCAATAACTGCATCAAAACTCTTATCAACAATTTCATGTCTGAATTTCATCAATAGTTTCAAAGTTTTGAGACTGTCGTTCAATGCTTTCTTGTATTTGGCCCTATCATTATCATTACATATGTTAATAAGTGATAATTTTATGAATTAATACTAAAGAATAAATTTTATATACATTGAGTTATCTACATTGGGTGTTGACGAAGGTCACACCATCATGTTTCTTAGTGTGGGTATGCAAAAAGAGCTGACGTAGTGTAGGCTTCATGCTCATAGACTTTTCCTATATCAAAATAAATTGTTATAAGTGAACTATAATTTACAAAAATTTAGGTAGAGTTTCCTCCATTTTTATGATATTTAACCCTTGTTAAACAAAAAAATTTCTTAACAATACAACCATTCATAGCACCAGACATTTATAACATTATCATTCTCTATAATACACACATATTTTTATTGTAAATTTTATACATCAAATTACATTGAAATCAAAATTTATCCATCAACGTACAAAAATAAAAATATAAGTGTAAAGTTTAGATAATTACAAGTTTTTTTGCATGCTCTTGGTGGTTCATAGATTCTTCAATTTGTACAAGTAGACTCTCTCTCTCTGGTCATCCACATTTGTTTGAAGAATTGCACTCTGAAAAGAAGATTACCTCGGATGTTGCCCAATACTATTGGCAACGACTCTATATTTCTTCATATATATAAAGAGGTCGTACACCATTCTTATGTATCGAACCAAGAAAGTCTCTATAATGTGCATGGACTCGCCTCTCCCATACATTGTAAATGACAACATCAAATTTTGAATCCTAAAAAATTTCTTTTTGAAGGTAAAAAAAACATACAAGTACTTATAAGCAACAATATTTACCTAATTAATGTATAAAATTAGATAAATAAAAAGGATTAAAGAATTTTTTTTTGTACCTGAAAGTCTTAATAATAAAATTCCTTTATCTCCTGAAAGATATTCTTCTATATATAACCCTCCAGTTCTATCCTCTCCTTGAACTTGAATGAGATATTTCTGGAGCATGTTTCAAATAGAACCACCCTAATATATAAGCTAATTTAGATCATTTTCAAATTGAAACCTATAATTTCAGTATAAACATATGATTTTATCATTTATTACAAAATTTTTAAAATTTCTCTCACAAATCATTGACAATTGTTATGTAAATTCTTCCATCAACTCCCTTAGTTCCAACCTAGAGGCCGACTCCTTCATCCTCAACATTGACCCCTGATATCTACATCGATATAGATTCAAAGTCTAGTCTGGGAGTAAGGTTGCTGGATAGTGTAGCAGGGTTGTTAGATGGTGCAGCAGTAGCGTTGTCGGATGGTACAGAGATTGTAGGTGGGGAAGGTGATGCCTCATTTAGATGTGTACTAACTAAACATGCAACTCATGATTCTATAGCATTTAAGGAATGAGATGATTCACTTTGACATGCATTAGCTCCTCCAAATGGTGGTAACCTAACCCTTGGCCGCAACATTTCTTATTTTCTCTTCAGTGTCATATTTTTAACCTAAAATTCACGTTTTATTGATTATTACACTAATAGAACAATATAAATTAAATATAACAATATATTGTTAATGCAATAATAAATTTATTAATATAATATTCTATTACTTACACAAGTTAATCATTATCATCACTTAATTGTAAATCAAAATCATCATCATTTTCTTTTTCTGAAGAATTAGAACCAAAGTCAGGCTCCTCTTTAGATCTCTCACCCTCTATAGATTCCTTACCCTCTTTAGATGAAATTTCAATGTATTCATTACTTGGATCGTTAAAAGGTTCATTCTTGTCATATGTTACACATTCATTTACGTCATCAACATCTTCTTAAAACACTTCACTTTCAATTCTCTTATTTTCTCCTTTTCCATGTAATTCATAAACATCTCTAGGTTTTACTTTGCAAATGTCCAACCAATCTGACTTATGTCTTTTTAAATGGCTAACCAATCAAGATGGTAGTATCCATATTAAACTTATAGAATATTTAATCTTTATTTTACACATTAACAATAACACAAGAAGAAAGCATTGTATTATAGAATATGCTATGGGATGCTTGATCTTCATCAAATCCCTAGAGTGATGGCTTGGTAAAAATCTTTTCATCATTAGATCTTTCATTTCCCCTAAGTTTTACAAGTTTGTGACCATTTCCCCTCTAAATTAAAACCAACCAATCCCACCATATGATTTCACAATTAGAAAACTCACTCATAACCAATTCCACCTTCAATGCTTTAGAGCATTTACAAAAATAAAAAACCCTACCTTTTTCTCCCAACTGATTAGTTTAGGGTAACCTTAACTTATCATCAGCCAATACATTCTCACCATCATCAAATTAAAGATGCTGAAAGTGAAATGTTTTCCATTCTGTCAAGAGTTCTAATGTTTTCCTAACAAAACAAGTATGTTTAAGAATAAAATCCCACAACCATTGCATTGTTATAACAATAAAACCATCAAATTTAGCAGAAAAAGCACTGGGAATGTACGGTGACATTTTTGTAAGCATCAACTCAAAAAGATCAAAACTTGTAATTAAAAAATGAAGACACACTAATATATAAAACATACGCTACAATATCTGTTCTAGTAGGGGAGCAGTTCTTATGTTAGGAAATAGAACATAATTAAACGAGAAAATGGCTTTTACCTGGTTTATACTCCAAAAATGAACACTAGGTAGAGATAGAGACCCAAATAAATAGTCCTTCAGATTTGGGATACTAAAATTCTAACACTTAGTGCACCAATTGAAATTGAAAGAAGAAAGACAGTTTATAACTAGTGCACCAAAAATGATAGGCTCATTTTGCTGAATAGTAAAGACATCCATATTGTAATTCATGCATTTGGTTTAAATGAATTTAATATATATGCATATCTAAGTTGGTATATGAAACTTGCGACACTCTAAAAGTCATATATAAAGAAACTAACCAAGTTAAAGAGAGAAAAGTTACATGTTTACATATTAATATGAACTCATATAGATAAAGTGTGATCAAAGAACCTGAAGCTTAAGCTTTAAATTCAACGATATGATAAATTCTCTTAAGGGCTTAGCGAAATCTTATATTGATAGTGATATGATAAAAAAATTACTCAGGTCTCTATATAAAGCTTAGGAAAATAAGTTGATATTATTTAAGAAGACAAGCATTTGAATGTCTTACATTAAAAGAGTTTATTAAATCCCTCTTCATCTGTAAAATGTGGCTAAAGGAGACATAATAGAAGGAGTTGGCTATAAAGATGAAGAACTTGGAATTTAAAGCTCAAAAGGAATAATCAAGTGATGAAGAAGAGACTTTATCAAGTGATGGAAAGGATATTATCTTCATCACTAGGAAGTTACTGGAAGTTCCTTCATTAGTTTTATACATTTGGGTTCCTTTCAAAATTTATTAAATAGATTACAATTGTATCTTTTAACATATTAGTTAATAGATCTCTTACAAAAATTATTAAGGTGACTAAAGGTTTGACAAAAGGGGAACCTCTGTGCTCTAACTTATTTTCCTTAAATATAGAAGTATTATTAAGACTTATAAAGCATATGATTAGGCTAGAAATGAAATTTAAGTTTTATATCAAATGCAAAAATCTAGGCATTTATACTTTGTCATATGTAAATGATCTTCTCCTTTTCTCTAAAGTTGTTTCTCGCTTTATAAGGGGTCTAATTGACAATCATTAAAACATTCAAAGAGCTATTTGGATTAGTTATGAACAAGGATTGATAGTTAGTGTAACAAAATGCCTATCTTTTTGCTAAAAGGATCTAATTGATAAGCCTTATCTTAAAATCATTACATATATATTAATCAAATTATATTGTTTCTTTGGTAGTTTAATTAAAGCAACCAAAAACTAATTAAAAACATCGTAGAGACTGGAAACACTAATAATTCTTATATTGCTAAATTAGAAAAGAGAAAGGTTTTCTTACCTAGAGATGAAGGAGTGCTTTGATTTGGAATGCTAAAGTTATAATCATCTAATAGGTTAAGGATTTGGAATGCTAAAGTTATAATCATCTAATAGGTTAAGGATTTGAAAGCACTACCATTATAGGAACTTATTGTATCTCTCCTCAATTATAAGATGAGGCTCAAAGAAACATAAGAAGAAGAGATGAATTTTAGGGGAAAAAATTGGCATTAATGGATTTAAAGGCATTGAGTGAATAGGAAGACACATCTTTAAGTGGCAATGATGAGGAAGACATTGCACTATGTAACTGACTTTTTTGGAAGCCTTAAAAATATATGGAATAAAATGTCAAATGTAAATTCAAAAGACACTACCAAATTAAAAAATATAGAAAAAAACCTACATTAAAGTAACTAAAAGGATCCCAATAAGAAAAAATGAGTTTAGGGTTGAATTATAAAATAAGCAAGGTTTTAAAGCCCTATTTTATTTTACTCATTAAGTAGATAGATAAGGATAATTTTTTAAAAATATATTTGGTAACATTTAAAAGAAAATAAAGTTAGGTATAAGGTAACCAAAAGTGGGATGGCTTAGGAAAATAAAAATCGTAGCCGAATGCTCATGAATTTGTGATTTTGGTTGGAACTTAAAGTAAAAAAATATTACAGATTCCTAGACCATTTCATAGGGCTTAAAAAATAAAGAATAAAATGATAATCTATGATCTAAGAACAAAACTAAAATCAAGTTTTTTAATTTGAATAAAAAAGAAATTATTTAAAATAACTCTAAACTAGAAAATGATTTTAGTGGATTTAGAAAGAAAGCTAAAATACAATGATTTTAAATAGACATATATCTTAAATGAAAATAAATATGGATGAAAAATGGATTTAGGGCCTTGATAGAAAATGAACATTTATTAAAGAAAAAGAAAAAACTAACAATTGTAGAACACATAAACTAATTAGTTTAAAAAGAATGAACTAGAATCAAAATAACCTTGAAATTAAATTGCAAGATTATCAACAAATGAGGCAACTACTCCATTAAGAAAAGAAATTAATGGACTAAACATGTTTTATTACCATTAAATCTTATTATCAAACTAACCTAAAGGACTTAAAGGTCCATTCTCAAACTAAGTAAAGAAAAATAAAACATTAATAGGCTTATAGGCTCAATTTGATTTTTAGCTCTTTTTTACTTGAATTTGAACTTGGAAAAGGAAAATTGGACTTTTGAGACAACATTTAATTAAACTTTTTATCAAGTCCCTCTCTCTCTGTACTTGTTCTCTTTATTAGGCCAAGAAATCACACATAAGAAAAAAAAAACCTTTTACAATTGGTTTTCATTATAGCTTTTGAGTGTGCACCTCTTAATATAAGCCTATTAACCAATTTAAATTTGGAAAGCAACATTTGAACTATAGTCCTCTTAAGTTAAGTCTTAAGAGGTCATTTTTTCTTAACATACATTATAATAAAACCTGATCTGTATTAGATTATCCAAATTAAAATTTTATGTGAATATTATAATAAAAATATAAACAATAAAAGAATGAGCTTTGGATCCTGTTGATAAAATGAGCTTTTGATCTTATTAATTAGCCTTATGGAACTTGCACTTAGAATAAGACAAAATGGTTTAAACTACTGATTGTTATGGAAGCCCTCAATCCAATTAGGATATAGGATGAAAGAAAAGATGTTCTAAAATAGAATGAGACTACTAAAAAAAGAACTTGGGTTTAAGTTTGAAATGGATAAATAGATTGGTCTACATATAATGGGCTTGAAAACTTGTCTAAAAAAAGACTTAAGCCTAAAAACACTATAAACATTTGTAAAGAAGGAAAAACATTATTACAACTAGAACTAGATGAAAAATAGAAACAACCCTAATTTTTAAGAAATCAAGTCATTCTTATTTCTAAAAATATGGTATGAATCGTAAACAAATGAGTGATAACTAAATCTACAAGAACAAACTGAAAAAAAAAAACACTTGACAAGATTATGTGAACACAACTAATGCCGATTGAGAGAGCCATTAAATAGGACATGCTTCAGAAAACACACAAAATAGAGGTTAAGAAAAAATATGATATGCATTCTTAAACAAAATAAACAATCTTGGAGATTATTAAAGCATCAATATTCATCAAGTGAAAGATTAAATAGTAGTTCTTATTTTCCAACAACAAAAGACAATAATAAACACAAACAACATAACATAATATATGATAAAACTTTCATCGAATATGTTGTAGGTATAAGAAATTCATCCATAACTATTAACAAAAACATAGGTACGTGACATTCTTCACCAATAGGAACACATTAAGATCATTAATTACTGAAATAGATGCAAACAACACAAACCACATCAAACAAAATCAACCCAAACAAAAGCATCCCTAATAATAACAAGCAGAAATATAAAAAACCAAGTGCAAAGGAGGAATAACTAGCCAGATGGACGATTAACCAGAGATCATGTCACGATCTGAAACTACATTGAGCACATGACAATCGCCGCTTGCTTAGGCTAAAGATACTCATGGTATCCTTAACCGACTATGCAAGGCTAACTAGATATCTTTAAAAACATTTTGGCAGCACAATGGCTGTATTTTGAAAATCCTTAAATGAAAAACACCCGTAAGTCAGTTTCTAATGCACTTTTATATTTACATTAAAACTTTACCATAACATCTGGACTTTGAAGTCCATTCAAGAGCAATCTCAAAAATAGTACAAAATGTTTATACATAAAGTCACTTACAAACCACAAGATAGACAAGAGTTAATTTACAAAGTTATAAAGCATTTCAGCATAATTATGGGCCACTATACAACAAAAGTATAAAATAGAGACTACTCACATACGGTAATGCCCCCAAATATGTCAAAAGACCACACGAATCACTTAGAGCTTTAAGCTCACCAAATTCACCTGCATAGTTGGGAAGCAGTGGGGGTGAGTACACTATGTACTCAGTGAGCAGGAAAAAGACATATATCGTAAATAGAACCCGGTACACAACAAAACTAGTCTAAATAACCTAAGGATGGTTTTACACATATAACATTCATATAACTACCTATGAAGTGAACATGCATGACATAGAAACATATAGACCTAGTCCATGACTTATCTCTTACTAGTTAGGAATCACATAGGCCTAACCTATTAATCACTTTTTCAGTGAACTTAGGTTTCAATTCCAATACACAAGAGCAGAAAAGCATCACATGTAAAATCAAAACTCATCAGGAAGTCAAATCTCATAATAGGCCAAAATAGTTATATGTGTCACCACTAGTCGGCCAAACTAGTGTGCACACCCACCGAATCCCGGTGTTGGCTTAACTTTCATTTGTGGTGAGTCCAGACTATGGTCGACAAGAGCGACATAACCCTAGGTGATGACCTCATCGGTGACCAGATCTCTAGGTATGCAATCACTTGCAAGTCTTGCAGAATGGTATCATTACAAAGACTTAACTTTTATGTACCATTGTCATGGGTACGGGGTTTGCTTAATTTGTTGTTCGTAGCACCTAATTGGCCAATCGTTACCTCACCATTTCAAACAAAAAATATCATATATAAATATTTAGTAATAAAATCAAGTAAAGTACCATACCTTAATTTATCGATTCAAACGATAAAATGGAAGCTTTCCATGGCTTTAAGCCAAAAGAGAACATATGCATGTATCATGCATGAGTTGGTTATGCATATGTAAGTTCCAAAATGTTATTTCATGCAGTGAAAGTCATCTTTTGCACTCCAAGTGCAAAGTTACTCAAAAATGTAGTTTCAGGAAATAAAACATTGTCCTTTGCACTTTAATTGTAGGTTTATTGAAAACAATATCATTCCTCAAAATACGTAACAAAAACATCAGTTTCATTCCAAGTGCAAAGTTATTCAAAACAATGTCATTTATTAAAAATATAAGTACACTAGCATCTATTTGAGAATAAATTTTACTATGTATTACTTAGGTTCAAATTTCACATACCATTCATTATGCATGTATTAGGTTGTCCTAGTCCCATTTGAGAGACATTTTTTCCCCAAGTCACCTCAAAAGAACGTGTAGACTCCTTTGACTTCAGCAATCCTCGGTGTGAGCTCCTTGATTCGCCACTCCTGAGCCTTTATACATACAAATGCAATGTATTTACTACTCAAATATATATCTCATATTTATACATCATCAAATGAGTGTATGAAACACAATATCATAATTTTTAAGCTATAGGATTCGGCCATGAAGCTTCTCACATGGTTACTTCCCTTACTATTCACATAAGCTTTCTTTTGCATCTTTGAAGCCACTGTGCTTGGATAAAAATGTGCTTAATTATGCTTTGAAATGTGTAAGTATTGGATCAAGGAATTAAATGTATATATATAAATATACAGTAGTATCTCCAAGTACGGACTAATAAAAAAGGGCACAAAGAGTCTAGCATTATAGATCAAAACAACGACGACAATGGTGTATGGAACTGAAGAGCAGAATGGCTAGGGAAGAGGAAAAAAATTTCCAAGATACAGAGACATTCGACAGTAAGGGTGGGAGAGTAGGGGTTGTCGACGTTTAAATAGATAAGGAAACAACATCTTTTGTGGTTGAACAAACGACATCTTTTTCCTTTCAATTAAAACCAAAATCCACACATCATTTGAATTTACCTACAAATCCTTTCAATTAAAACCAAAATCCACACGTCATTTGAATTTACCTACGAAATGATATTTCTATAAGTAAATTATCAATGGAAAACTACTCCATAGGTAATTTCCCTACAAACCAGTGTTTCCGTAAGTAAATTACCTACATAATGGTGTTTTTGTAGGTAAATTTTCGATGGAAACTACCCTCGGTAGTAATTTTCCTACAGAACTCTCTTTCTGTTGAGAAATTTCCTACGAAAACTACCTTCAGTCGGTAAATTACCTATCGAAATTTTTTTCTGTCGGTAATTTCGTACGTAATTGTTTCGAGAACCAATGGTGCCTACTTTACCTACAACTTTCACTATTCCATCACTAACTTTTTTCGGCAAAGTTTGATCTCCTCTTTTAGTGACATATTTTTATTTATATTGCAAATTAACTTTTTTCGACAAATTTACCTACGGAAAACAATTTCTATTGCTAAGTTACTATGGAATTTTTTCCGTTGGTAATTTTCTATTAATAATTTGCAATTTTCTTATAGTGTGGAGAAAGTTGAACCAAAGAGTAATAGAGTAAGCAGAAGTGGTTAATGAGAAGGAGGGGTGATAGAAAGATGAAAAAAGGTGAAAGTGATGCTAAGGAAGATGAAAGTAGAGAAGTGATCGCTAGACAAAGATGGCCTACAGAGCAAGGTGAGAGAGGAGGAGAGTTTGTAGAAGCAAGAAGAAGAATGAGGGACGGAAGATAGTAACAACAAAGCACAATGCAAGTTGTAGTATGTTCCAAGGGGATGAGAAGAACAAAATGAAGATGAACAAGATGACCAGTGAGTTATGCAGGGTGAACAATACCATATTGAGAGCCTTAGTTTCTATAGGGTTTCGTTCTAATCTTTTTTCTTTCCATCCACCTTTCTCCATCTATCACGGACCTAATTTTCTTTTGTGGAAGACAAAACAAAACAAAATTAAGAAAAGTTAGAAAAATGAGTAAAAGAAAATTGTATGACCTGCGAGAACACAAATTGTTTGTATGATTTTAATGATATTGATTAAAATTTCTTGGTTGTTTGTAACTATATGATAAGTATTTGATAATCAACAAATTTTATTTTTATGCTAACTATTTCTAATGTTTTAAAAACCAAATCAGACATCGAATCGGTCAAAGAAAATGTTTAAGATTGAAATGTTCAACCTATATTAAACGACTATAAAACTGGTATATAATAAATAAGAAGTAAAAATTATAAGAATAAGTAAAAATATAGAATAAAATCAAATACCTTATTAAAATAAAATTATACTAATAATTTCTATTAATATATAATAGACTAATAATAAATCTAATAATTTAAACTAAGATTGAATCTAATATAATTTTATAATAATAATAATAATAATATAATAGTAATAATAATAACTGTATTTCGATATTATAATTTACTTAAAAAACTTATAAAAGTTGAAGCATATTTTTAGAAAGTCAATAGAAAAGACTCTAAGTTTATTCTAATTTCTTTTTTAATTTCGTTTAAATATACTTTTTAATATTTTAAATATTATTTTAACTCATTCTTAATTATTTTAAACAAAATTACTTCTATATACTAACTAATAATTTAATTTATTAAACAAATTTATGATAAAAATAATAATTAGATTCTAAAAATAATAATTTAAAATTTTCAATTAAAATATAAAGAGGTAAATAAAGAATCTAAATTTTCACAAATATAATTTATTAGTGAGATTAAATAGATTTAGTATTTTGAAGAATAAAATAATAATTCATTTTTAAACAATAATTTAAAATAAAATTTTAATTAAAATATAAAGAATATAAAATTTGTAAAATATATTTTTTATTTCGATTATATGAATTATTTGAAAAGAAAAAAATTCATTGAAAATTTAAAAGATTTATAAGTCTATCTTTTAAATTTTAACTTTCATTATAATGCATTATACTAAAACTAATAGTCGTGGTTGTTGTGCGTGGCTAAAAGAGGAACTTATATGTTGGTTAGATCCTGCATCATTAAAAAGACAGTGGGTCCAAGTTAACTAATATGGATAACTCAAAATGCTCTGAAACTACACGGGGAGAATTGGACTCACTTAACCAAGATGGTCATCTTGCTAAGAAAGTGCGCATACGTAGGTGGGAGGAAGAGCCTGTACCCCCAAGCCAAACTGTCCTATAGTGCGGTTGTCATAAGCAAAATGCTAGGGGATAATACGCTAGGCGAACTAGACTAGCCAAAGGAGGAGCCAATAGAAGTAGAGGACGGTGACATTCGAGCACTAACAGATGATCAAGGTAGGGGAATCGCATTATCGTCTATCTTTCGATCGAAATTAGATAAACAATGGGGGAAGGAAGTTGTGGTGAAACTACTTGGTCGAAGGATTGGGTACCGATTTCTATGCACACGGCTGAAGACCATGTGGAAGTCGTTTGGACCCATGAAGGTAGTCGACTTAGATTTTGACTACTTTCTCGTGAATTTTATTCAAGAAGAGGACTACCTCCATGCTTTAACCAATGGCCCTTAGGTCATATTCTGACAAGCTCTCTCAGTGCAATGATGGCTTCCGTCGTTCAGACCATCGTAAGGCAAAGTGGCCCATGCAGTGGTGTGGATTCGATTCCCGGAATTACCTATTGCCAGGTATCATCCAAGGGTTCTTTCAGCCTTGGGGAACATTTTCGAACAAACTATCAAGATTGATGAGGCTACCAAGCATACGTAGAGGGATAAATTCGCAAGGGTAGCTGTTGATATAGACCTAAGTATGCCCTTAGTCTCAAAGGTAGAGCTTGATGGTGAAACACTCATGGTGGCCTACGAGGGTCTTCCGTCGATTTGCGCTAGTTGTGGCATAGTGGGACATGCTTCTAGGATATGTCTAACCAGGCAATAAGACACACCTGCTACCCAGTCGATTCTGTATCCTAGGGAGGCCGATGGCTTGGGAGAGGTCGTTGGTATAGGGGGCGAACCAGCAGCTGTGAGGGCGAAGCCACCACTTGATGGACCTGGTCCATGGTTGCAAGTTCAATGACCACAATGCAGATCTCACCCGTTGTAACATCCCCTCACTTATGGGAAGGGCATTTTGGTAAATTGGAATGGGTTAGGAATGTTAAATAATGCATTGACATATTCATGCATTCATATATGCACATGCATAATAATTAGTGAATTTTTTTTGCACATGAAATGATTGTACATGCATTCATGACATTTTCCCGATTTTTAATTGTGAATAATTGAGTTATATAG
>JAOQMS010044502.1:0-10267 GCA_027563885.1 Erythroxylum longipes | reverse complement strand
GTTAATAGTTATAGTTAAAATTATGAATTACATTAATTACAAATTTTTAATTTATTTAAGTTATTTATTAATTATTAATTATTAAGTTAATATATAAAAAATTATTATAAGTTAATAAGGTGGTGGGCAAGCCGCGGGCTACTGGCCGGTCCGCAGTCCGGCCCGTCCACCCCCAGCCCGTGGCTCGATCCGCCGTTCCACAGGCCATATCCACCCAGCCCATGGGCCAGTTTGTCCGAACCAAACCAATTGACATCTCTAATTTAGAACAACGATCAAAGTTACAATTGAATGAGAGATTTCCCTTGAATTAGAGTTAAGTACCATTAAATTTCTCACTTTAGTAATTAGTTTATTTATTTTGATTCTTTGTTAAATTTAGCTCATTAGTTAATTAATCAAAAATATCCCATTTGTTTTATCAATTGAAATTAAGAAACTATTATTTAGGTCTCATGGAATTTGACCTAGTTTCATGACCACTGCAAGAGTTTAGTGAATCATAATTAATTTTGAGGGCTTTGACAACCTAGTCAAAATTTTAGTGTCATTACCTAAGAACTATTTTAGTTTCTTTGCGTTATTTTACAGTTTAGTGCTAATTTTTTGTCTTGTATGACTTGTTTTTCTCAAATAGATGAATTGCAATATAATCCATAATTTGAGAAGATAGTACATCTTTCAAGGAAAGAGACTAAGCAAGGAAAAGGTCATGCAAATCCAAAAGTGAAAGATGAGATAAATCTAACAATTGGTGAAGATTTTAATTTCTAAGAAGTTGAAGAGAATATGGAAAATCCCAACACTAGAATATTGAGGGGGTTAGTGGCATCATATTTGAATTGGCAATCCTCATGTATAAGATTTCCAGACGTTGTGGTAGATTTTGAATTAAATTTTGGTTTGATTCACTTACTTCCTATTTTTCGTAGTCTTATAGGTGAAGATCCACATGAATACTTGAAGGAATTTCATGTTGTCTATTTAGGAATGAAGCCACAAGGAGTGACATAAATGTAACTAAGTGTATGTTATCTCAATGTGGCGTAAATATAACCAAGCGCGGGTTATCTCAATGTGGATGCCTTTGACTTGTTGGGATCATAGTCCTTTTCTCTACCTTTGATGCTTCAAAATTTCTTGCCTCCATCTCATATGCAAAATTTAGTTGAAGATCCAAGTAATCCTAAGTTTCCACAAAATCCTAATTGTATAAGCCCATCATCACAGAAAACTCTGAATGGCTCATCTGCATCCTCTTATCTAGCATCTTGAATTGAATTGCGTTAGGTTGGTTCCAACTGAAGTGGCCCTTCTCTAAAATGAAAGTGGAGTAGAACTTTAATGTGAGCTCCCTATACATGGACTCCACGGTTTAAAAGAATCAAACCATGATCCAACCCTCATGAATTCTTAAGCCTATTTTTCCAAACTCACTCACTTTATTGCTTCTCATTTTATGCATTTGTCGGTCCTAATTTCTTATCCTCAAATTTAAATTAGGCTTCATGAGCTCTGTTATTAAACTGAAGCATTTTTTGGATTGCAAGTGGATGTGGAGTGGCCTCTTGAGTTAATGGAGAATAGGCTTCAGCTTGGTCTCTGGAAGACCCTTCATCTCTTTATCACTTACATGGTTTTTCCTTTTCTTTTTCTATTGCAGTGCTTCTGTTCTCCTTATTATCATGCCTAAAATGAAACAAAATGAAAGTAAACAATAGAAATAATAAATAGCAATCTTCCCCACTTTTAACTTGATGCATTCACTATTAATTATATAATTCTGATGCAAAAATAAAACATGGGTGAGGATGAACACAATTAAGAATGAAATGTAATAACAATGAAATATGCAATAGCAAACTAAAATGAGATTAAATGCCTAATAACTAATTGTAAGTCCTAAAGTTTACAATGAAAATGAATGTATGATTATATTAAATGAATGATCGAGAACTAAAATATGCTAACCATAAAATATAGATAAAATTAAATGAACAAGAAATAACTAATTGAAAGAAAAACAACAACTTATGTTCAAACTTGTAAATCATGAAGCAATTCATATGATATACTGAGCACGAACAAAAATTCCAAATTGAATTTTCATAAATCCCTTTATAGTATAACAATAAATCTAAAAATTTATAAATAAACACATGAAATTCAACTTGCAATCACAAAATAAGAATGAAATAGGAGAAATATGCATAGGATTGTAGCAACATACGAAAAGCTAGCTCTAATGGTAATTAGGAGAAGTTTCAAACCCTAATTAGGAAATCACCTAAAAATTAAAGCAAATATAATGCAATAAATGGTTATTGAAAATGTCATATGGAGAATAATCTCCTTTTTACCCACTATGAGTTCATTAGCCTATAAGTGGGCCACTTGCTCCTTATTTATAGGGTTATCCCTATCTTCCTCCTCACTTTGAACGAAACATAACTCTAACAGGTCTTTAAAAATAAAATTTTGCAAAATATTTGAAACTGTAGAATCAATGATATTAATAAAATAGCAAGCATCATCATTGTTAAAGGAATGTCTTAAGTAACCTCTTCTTCCCTAAACCTAAGAACTAGTTTACCAATCAGTAATATCAATGACATCTTTAACATTGGCTAAGAACAGTTGACCTAGAATCAAAGATACCTCTGTATCCTCATCCATATCTAAGATCATAAAGTTAATTTGAAAATAAATTTATCGATTTTAATAAGCACAATCTGAATAATATCCCTAGGATACTTAATAGATCTATCTACTTACTGAATGCTCATCAGAGTGAGTTTTGTTTCCCTTAACCCCAATTTCCTGAATAATATATATGGCATTAAGTTAATATTAGTCCTCAAACCAAATAGAGCTTTTTCTACTAATAAACTACCAATTAAACAAAGGTTAGTAAAACTCCTTAGATTTATAAGCTTCTTAGGCAACTTGTTTTGTTAAATAGTTGAGCGTCTCCCACGCAATATTACCATAGCCAACTCCTCCAACTTCCTCTAATTAGATAACAATTCATTAAAGAACTTTATGTACTTTGACATCTGAGAAAGAACCATAATAAAAGGTAAGTTGATATGGAGTTATTAATAAGTTAACAAACTGCTCATCCATGTGATTTTTCTTCAACTTAGTAGGACATGGGATGGTAAGCTAGAATTCCTTAACTTTTGGAGGATGCTCTTTGTCTTTAGCTTTCTCTTAACTCCTTTTGTCACTTTCCTCCTCACTTTGGGTCTTGTTTTTAACTTGCAAATCCTTTCTGTTCCTAAAGGTGACTATTATCGCATGTTTTTTAGGATTTTTTTATTGCAATAAGGAAAACTCCCTTATTATCTTTTAGAAACTAGCTTAGTAAGATGACTAATTTGATTCTACAAGTTATAGATAGAAGCCTCTCAACTCCTTAGTGAAGTTTTAATAGCTTGATACCTTGACTCTCAAGTCTAAATAAATTTAATCATGAGGTCTTCCAACTTTGGCTTCTTTACCTAAGATTGTTGTTATTAAAATTCTAGTGAAGGGTTGTTCCTTTACTGTCCTTGATATCCTCACGAGAAATTTGAGTGATTTCTCCATCCTAAATTATACATATTGTTGTAAGGATTATTTTGGGGTTTTGAAGCATTTCCTATGCTATCCATATGCTTGGGATTTGCTATAGCCTTCATTTTCTTCATTTTTTTCTTGTATGCCTTAGCTTGCACTCTCCACATTGCGTCACTTGAAACAATTGAGAATTCATTGTTAATTTATATATATTTTTGATCAAAGTTTCAACCTGGCTTAGTAATGATGTAACTTCATCTATATTATAAACTCTGGCTAGCTTGCTAGGTTTTTCTTGAGAAGAGCACCACTGGTAGTTGTTCATTCTCATATCTTTAATGAGATCCTGAGCTGCTGGTGTTTTATTATTCAAAGTACTCTTAGCTGCTACATTAATCATCTACGTAGTTAATTTATTGAGCCTATTGTAAAAAGTCTGAATTTACATCTATGATGGTAAACTACGGTGTAAGCACTTCTTTAACATCTCCTTAAATTTGTCCCATGTTTCATATGGAGTCTCTGAATCAATCTGAGCATAGGAAGATATGTCATTAAGCTTGGAAATGGGTTGTGCTAAAAATGGAAAATACCGTCATTTTTTCGAGAACTTTTTGTCAAGCTTGAGCCCAACCTGAAGCCCATTTTTTTAATAAAAAAGTTCAATCTCAGCTCAAATTTAAGTCAAACCAAACAAAGCCTATTGACTTCGAGCCTATTAGATTAGGCTCGGGCTTAATTGCCACCCTAGATTCCATTCCTCAATTTGGCAGTTTTAACTAGTAAACAGTTCTTTAAATAGAATTTCTCTCCTATCTAGTTCCATATGGTGATGGAGCCCCTAGGCAAAGAATTTAACCATTGTGTAACTCATGTCCTCAAGGAGAATGGAAATAGTCTTAATCTTATTACATCATTAGTGGCACCTAGAGGTGGGCACGGTTTGGTTCGGTCGGTTTTTGGCTGTTGAACCGAACCGAACCGAATAATCGATTTTATCCCGAAAAACCAAACCGAACCGAACCGAATGTCAGATGAAACTGAAAATTTCGTTTGCCTTGCGGTTCGGTTTGGTTCGGTTACTTCAATCGGTTTGGGCCCTAATCTTGGGCCTTAAAATTTGGGTCAATTTTAGTACATGTCCAACATTTTTATTTCATTTTAGGACCTATTGGGTGATTGTCATACTTGCAAAGTTGCAAACTTACCTTATATACCTAAAGTTAGAAGTATAAAAAAATACAAACTTTTTTTGTTTTTAGTTGATCGGTTTGGTTCGGGTTGGTTTAGAAAAATTTTTGCCTACACTGCACCCGAACCGATATAATCGGTTTTTCAATAGAAAAAATCGAACCGACCATCCATCACATCGGTTCGGTTCGGTTTGGTCCGGTTTCTTTAATTTTAAGGGTTGGTTCAGTTTTTTCGAGTTTTTTGCTCACCCCTAGTGGCACCATTACTCTTAAAGGTGTCACAAATCTGTAGAAAATTGGCTATGTGCGTGTTGGGATCCCCATCCTATAGCTCATCAAATTAGACATACTAATGTACCTTTAAATAATGTTCAGTTTAATCTTGAAGTTTTTTGCAGTAATAATTGGCGTCACAATGGTGTAATCCATCCTAGCTAAGTCTAGCTCCTCTCAATTTCTATATCTTCTTCCACTAAGTTAGATGGATTTCCTCATGTCATAAAATAAACTAAAGACCTACATATGTGACAAAACAATAGATTCAATACAAGGATTCAACCAAATATAAACTATAAATAAAACGAACTAAAAAGAGAAATAATGATTAAATTAACTATAGTCCCTATCATCGACGACAAAAAATTGACATGCAATATCCCTACCTCATAGATCTCAAAGGCAAGAGCACGTATTGAACTATAGTATAGTAATAAAGAGTATTGAGTATCGATCCCACAAGGACTATAAGTACTAAGTAACTGACAAAATAAGATGATGGTTTAATTTAAACAATAAAACAAAGCTGAAGTTCAACATAAATAATAACCAAGAACATAAATTATACAAAGATTAATCAAATCAAATAAACAATACCTAGGTAATGAATTCCCTTATGGTTTCTTAAGCTATTAACCCTTTAATCATGGAATTTAACTAAAGATCATTGACCCTTGAAAATTCCTATCTTATGTTAATATCTTTTTCAAAACTATCAACAACTAATCCTAGGTTGATTAACATAAATCTCTTTTTAGTTACAACCCTAAAATTGCTTTAATCGATTCGAGAATTTTATTATCAAGTTTAACCCTAATCTAGAAGTTTTATGTCAACCTATCTTTAGGTTTGTATGCAAATCTTTTGAACCATGGTAGATCTATTCATATAATGAATTCCTTAATATCAAGTGCATGAAATCATACATAAAAAATCCCAAAAATATCAATTCAAGATATAATCAAAATATATAATTGAATATAATGAATTAATAATCAAATTGAAGTAAATAAAGAATTAAATTACAAAATCTATCCCAAGGTTCATCATACCCAAGCACTAAATAAATTTAATTTATAAAAATAGGAAACATAATCAAGGATTCAAAAGAAAAACTAATTAAGAATAAGAGAATCCATTACACGTCTCCTATTTTCTAATAAAATTCACTAAAACTTTGATGGAAATATGCTCTATATTAGGAAGTTTTAGCTAATCTCTACTTCCCAGCCACTTTAAAGTTTAGAATTGTATTTAAAACCCTTAACTCCTTTAATTTCCCTTCTTATTTGCCTTTCATACTTCAAAATTAGTTACACTAAACACGGTCATACACACGACAATTTATAGTGACTGTATCCCTCAATATCATTTCAAACTCAATAGTCAGGCAGAAATATGGCTCTAGCAACTTACATGATCTATGAACATGATCGTATACAACACCATACGAGCATGTCTGACCTCAACATGGGCACAACAGTGTCATTTAACCTTATATATGGTTACAGGGACTTACATGGTCTCCCATACAATCGTGTATAAGTCCTACATGGGTGTGTCCCTAACCAGTACAGACTACTCCTTTAAAAATAGATTCTTTAGTTTCTTACTTTAGGTCTGCCCAACTTCTTCTCCTCTAGATCCATAAAGGCAATTTAGTCCTAAAAATATACTTAAAACAAACTAAACACTAGAAACAATAAAAACTCTCAAATAAACAAACAAAATACACTAAATATGAGATTAAAAATATAGTTTATTAAGAATTTATCAGTACAATAGAATCATTTAACAAAAAATTCCTGATCATATAGTAGTTATTAGATATAAATCAATTTCACCACTGTGGAAGTTTACATTAAGTCTAAGTTTAATTAAAACCGATATAGAAATAAGGTTTTATAAAATATTTGAAGCAAACAACACTTCATGTAGGATTAGTAGTTGACCATAATACATTGTACCATATCTTAATTGTCTCCTACATAAATCTATTAAGTTCCATGTTTGATTTTATGGAATTCTATAAAGGCATCCTTATCTTTTGCTATTTGCTTTATTACTCCTGAGTTGACAATCCAAAAAAGAATGAATTTAGTTAGAAAACATAACAAGAGACATATAAAGAATAGAAATATATAGTAAAAGATTGTACCTTTTTAAGCTCACTATAATCACAAGAGAAATAACCTTTATTGTCATAATTGAAGCACTTCATTGTATTCGTTTTTTTATTCTTGAAAGGACTTTTTTCTTTCCCATGTTAGTTTTACTTAGCCTTTTTAGAGGCCTAAGTATTGTGAATATTATTCTTACCTTTTCTCCATTTGGGTACACCATAATGCTTAAGCTTCCTATTTGTAGTTATATATGAACTAGAACTAACTGCAAATATTTTAAAGGTTCAAATTGTTCTATTTTGTAAGACAAGATTTTTCGTAGCATCCTCCATTGTCTTGATGCTCTTATTATGACTTGGATACATTTTCACATGCTTCCAATTCCAAGGTAGAGAACAAATGATTACTTGCGCTATTTATTCATCATATAACTCATAACCAACATCTCTAAAATCATTTATCATGGTTAGTATATGTCTTAAATGCTTTTTCAATATATAGTCAAATTGCTTATTTTATGTGTCAAACTTAATAATGAGTGATCTCAAATGCTTAAGTTTCATTTGCATACATATCATGTACAATACAAATAATAAGATAAGAGGAAAATGAATTTTTTATATATAGATGAACATCAAATAAATGACCAAATAGTTAACATATAGTTCAATATAACATAGATAATATTAATATAAACACGTGCATTCATGACAAGAAAATAATTAGTCGCATAACATATATATAATATCACATAAATTAAATGATTTCTAGACAAGACTAATCTAGATGATACATTACCTAAATATAGTAAACTTTACATGGAATAAAGTTAACTGATGCATGTGGTAGAACTATCGAAGCATGATATGCAACAACTCTAATTGTTTTGATAGGGAAACCTATAAGAGATAAAGTCCTTATTGATTCCCTTGTGATGTTTTCTTGCAAATTCATTATCAACCATCCATGTTGTCTAATATTATATGACTTCTAATTCTACAGTATCCTTAAAAGTTCAGCTCACCTTTAGATTAAGAAGGTATTGAGAGTAAGGTCATGTACTTTACTTCAACATTTAAAAGTTAAACAACTTTAAAATATAATCTTAAATTATGTTATTAACAAAAATAACATGATATGTCAGATCTTCTCATTAAACAAATTACGTTAGAGTAACTATCTTAAAATTATAGTGACATGTCTTAATTGTGTAGTAGTACATAGAAGTAGTGCACTTTGATATGGGGTATTTTCCTAAAGACAAACTTTTATAAATTAGAATTTTATTCATAACTCATAAAGCCCGTAAAACATATGTTAAATAAATAAATTATTTGACTAACTGAGTAATGAACTCATGATGATAAACATTAACATATATAATTATAATCATTTACTTATTTGTAGTAACTTTATTATTAGGCTAATCAAATTAGTTGATTTATAATTTAAAACTATTTTAAATTCAAATTTGGTTATCAGTATTAAACAAAATATAATTAATAAATTCTAACTGTAAACTTATTTCAAATTGGATTATTCTTAATCCAAAATCTTAATAAACCAAATCCAACTTTAGGATATATTATGTCAAGAGCCAAACACTTATTTCTTTGATTCTTAAAATAGTATAACTACCCTTATTCAAATTATAGGTTATTATACAAAAATTCTAAGTTATCATATGTAAAACATCACAAATATGTGAAAGCCAAAATGACAAACTTCAAAAATTAATAGAACTTTTTAATGATTAACAATCCAACCATAAGAACAAAAACTAAAAATCATAAAAAGGAAAAAGAAGCATCATATGTATCAATATTTAAGTTCCTTTGTAGAAATAACTAGAGATTTATTATTATTTATTTTATTGAAATATTTTTCTGACCAAAAGATATTATATTTTAGCATTATAATTTGTGTATACTTAAGTTCATGATATTAAAAAATTGAAAATTAAATTACTAAATTGTATAGTTATTTTGATATATAAAACTATTAATAAAATAATTTAATAACATTTTAAAACTGTGAACAAATTGGAGATGACCTCAATAAAAGATTAAAGTAACTAAATTGAAAGAAAAAGAATAAATAACGTGAGATATAAAAATGTAATTAATATCTCATTATTGAAAAATATTTATTTTTAATATCATATAAACCATGAGTATAATTCTAGTATATTAAATTATTAACAAAGAAAATTAGAATAGGTGGAAGAGGATAAGGTTCAACCAAAACGACTCAATGTCACTGCAAGTGAAGAGGTAAAGACTCCATATCACTCGAAGAAATACAAAATGGTCTACAAGTTTCCTATTATTACAATCAAATTTTCGTTAGTTGAGTGATTATGATACATCATGGAAAGCAGTCCAATGTTCATAATGCATTTGCTAAATGTTCCATCTCTGGGTAATCTGAGCATTTGAGAAATGAGGGAGTTGCTTAGCTAAATAAGCTTCCTTGTAACTTTTGCCTTAAACTTAAACCCCTTTCAATTTTAAAGAATTTTAGTAACAAATTTCTTTTCCGGAAAGAAGTCAGTAATTGTGGTTTGATGAAAACTTTATGTCTTCCAACTATGGCAGCGAAAATGGTGGAAATGGCTACAGCCACTCTTGCGACGACTGTTTGAGCAGCCTTCAATGCTTAAGGATAGCATGTAATGCCCTTAATTCCCCCCACCAAATGCCAGAACCACCTGAATTTGAATTATTTTCTGTGTTAGGAACTTTCCTTCTTTATGTTGTCTTTTACAATGATTACACTTTCTCCTTGCAAGAGTTCCCTCAAACTCCCTAATACTCTTCAGTAGTACGTTAGCACTTAGCAATTCTCTAATTGTCTGTTTGGTTGCTGTCTTCAAGATGCAGAGACGGAACGAAACAAAAATTTAGAGACAGAACAGAACAAAAATTGGAGACAGTAACCTGTTTGGTTATGAAGGACAGAACAGAAAAAATTGTCTTCGTCTGGAGGACAAAATGTGTTTGGATGCAATGGACAGAACAAAAAAATAGTATCAATCACGAAAATACCCCTACAGTATAATATGATTAGAAATATGTAATTCATTGATTATTTTATAATTGTATCAATATTTAT
>JAOQMS010044501.1:0-10269 GCA_027563885.1 Erythroxylum longipes | reverse complement strand
CCATTTTTAGCATTATTAGCTCTCACAATATCCAACTCTCATTCACTTCTATTTAATACCCATTACTCATTTCCTTTAAATCACAACTACATATGCATTACTCATTCAACATTTAAGTTGTGATGAGGTATTGCCCTTCCTTTTCAACTCATCCATCTCATTACAAAGTTCGGCTATGTACTCAGTCGACCATTGCAATTGAGTTGTTAATGCCTGTACTGTACTCTAAAGCTCATGAACTTCATTGGATGCGGACCGTCTACTAGGTGTTGCTATACTAGATGTCGAGGATTACGAATAACATGTATTCGTAAATGAACCTCAGATGAAGATCCTTCCACAACGGTCCCTACCACCCACTGTATAAAGATAGTTTTGAATCTCATCAACTTTTTCAGAATGTTGAGACTATCGTTGAATACTTTCTTTTATTTGGTCCTATCAGAAGGTAATATTTGTGTTAATAAGTGATAATTATTAAGCATTAATATTAAAGCATAAATTTCACATACATTTAGTTCGTTACATCTGGTGTTGACGAAGGCCACACCATCATGCTTCTTTGTATAAGTATGTAAAAAGAGTTGACAGGGTGTAGGCTTCCTCTCCATAGACTTTTCTTGCATCAGAATAAAATGTTATAAGTGAACTACAATTTAAAAAATTTTGGTAGAATTTTCTCTATTTTTATAATATTTATTGTTGAACAAAGAAAATAACTCAACAACACAGTTATATATGGAGCCATACATTTATAACATTATCATTCTCTATAATACATATATTTTCATTTCAAAGTTCACACATCAAATTAAATTGAAAAACATCAAAGTACAAAAATCAAAATAAAAGTGTAAAGTGTAGATACTTACAACTCTGTTTGCATACTCATGGTAGGTAATAGATCCTCCAATGTGTAGAGGAAGATTCTCTCCCTTCAGTCCTCCGTCTGTTGGTAGAATTGCACTCTGAAATGGACATTGCCTCAAGTGATGTCCAATACTGCTGCCAACGACTTCACATTTCTTCATAAATATAAGGAGGCCATACACCAATCTTATGTATAGCACCAACAAAGTCTCTATAACGTGTATGAGCTCGTCTCTCCCATACTTTATACATAATTGCGTCAAATTCAAAATCCCAAAAAAATCTTTCTGAAAAAAAGAAAAAACATACGATAAGTACTTATAACCTACAATATTTATCTAATTAATGTATAAAAATTAATCACAAAAAAATATTGTTTATACCTCAAACTCTTAATAATAAAAATCCTTTGTTACCTAAGAGATATTCTTCTATATATAACACTCAAGATCAATCTTCACCTTGAATTTGGATGTCATGTTTCTTGAGCACGGTCCAGACGGAATCAACCTAATATAAAAACATTTTTATAACATTTTTAAATTTAAACCTATAACCTAATTATAAATATATGGTGTTTCATATATTTTCACTTACAGATTGTTGACAATTGTGATGTAAGTTCTTTCATCAACTCCAGGCTAGAGGCTAACTTCTTCATCCGCATCGTTTACCCCTGATATCTCTATCGATATAGGGGTGGTTGATGGAGTAGTAGCAGGTATGGAAGGTGATGCCTCATCTGCAAGTATAGTAACTGGAGGTACAACATCTGACTCTGTTGCAGTTGTAAAATGTGATGCTTCACTTGGAAAGTAACTGGCTCCAAATCATGGTCTAAACCTTTGTCGCATCATATCCTGTTTTCTCTTTGGTGGCATATTTTAACCTAAAATTCATATTTTATTGAATATTCTAGAAATATAACAATTTCAATTCAATATATTATTGATCCAATAATTGATTTATTGAATATATTATTCTATTACAAACACAAATTAATTGCTATCAGCACTTAGTTGTAAATGAAAATCATCATCATATTCTTTTTTTAAAGAATTAGAATCAAATTCAAGCTCTTCTTCAGATCTCTCGCCCTCCTCATGCTCTCCAGATGAAATTCTAACATATTCATTATTTGGATCGTTCAAATGTTCATTCTCGTCATATGTAATAGATGCATTTATTTCATAAACATCTTCCTGAAACGCTTCACTTTCAATTCTTTGTTCTCCTTTTCCATGTGATTCAAAAACACCTCTAGGTTTAACTTTGCAAATAGCCATCTAATCTGACTTATCTCATCGTAAGCTAGGAAAAGGGATATAATACACCTGGATCGCTTGCATTGCTAACATGAAAGATTTAAATTGTAGAAATCTTCTTCACTGGTTGATTTCAACTAGATTATATCAGCTACACACTTTACAACCAACATTAGGAGTTAGATCAAACTAGTCACACTCAAATATCACACTCCGCTTTATTGGTAATACAGAGTACTCAATTTTAAGTATCTCAATAATTTTACCATAGTAATCCATCATTCTCCCTTATGCAAACTCCACTATTTACTATTACCACACTATGACCATAATATTCTGTATGATATTTGTATCAATTAACGAAATATACTAGATACAATTTAATAGTTCACGAAGGCCCTTTTGCAAGATCACATATGAACTTGTTCTCTATTGGATTTTCTAAAGCTTACATAAAATAAATTATCATATTAAACAGTATATGTCATTTGAAAACTTTAATCTTATAATTCAATCATTTCAATAATTGTAAGTGAAAACTTACATATTTCTCGAACCATCGAGGAAAGTGTCTTCTAACTTCTTCATTGATATCATCCTGTGTTTTCTCAGGCATTAACTCACATAACCATTTCTTATATAATATAAAAACATTATTATGTATTTTAGTTGTGAATAACACTAAATTTCAAAACCCAAATAATTAATTTCAACTTATTGTACGAAAGATTGAACCTCTTGACAGTTTAGTAAAATGTAACCATGGGTAGGCTCTATTTCTTCCTTTGTTAATATTCTTCTTGTTGAACGTCCATATGGTCGTTCAGGATATTTGAAAATGGATACATTACCATCAGTATCACCTGTTCCTCCCCTATCTTCATTACGAGAAACTTTTCTTTCTCTTGTGTGAACATACAACTCAAAAAATGTGAACAAAATGTACTTGCTTTCTCCACTAAATAAGCATTAAATATCAAACCTTCAACTCTAGCCTTGTTTTTGAAAATTTTCTTCAAGTGATGCAAATACCTACATTAGCAAATAGGGTTATTACAATTCTGTTATTAAAACATATTATTACTTCAATTTAAATGTTCACCATAATTATCTCTCAAACAGATACATCTATCGATATTAAACTAGACCACTCATATGCTAAATGCACAGGTAGATGCTCCATACAGTCAAAGAAGCTTGGAGGGAAAATCCCTTATAATTTGCACAAAATTATTGAAATTTCCCTTTCTAGTTTTTCCATTTCAGCAACTTTATTTCAGATGATGTTAAGCTTTTGAAAAACAAACTTAATTCTATTATAACTTCACAAACCTTATTCGGTAGCAACTCTGGAAATGCAATTGGAATTAGCCTTTGCATATACATATGACAATCATAAATTTTCATCCTAAATAATTTGTACTTTCTCATGTCCGTCTACCTTGCCAAGTTTGAAACATAACCATTAAGAAACTTTAGACTTTTCAACCATTCACCCAAAATTTCCTTTCTTTTTGTCCAAAGTGTAACATGTTTTCAAATATTCACTAGTGCGAAGATCTTTATCTAACTCATTTTTTCTACAAAAAAGTTTCAAATTAACTCATGATTTTGCATTGTCCTTTGTCTGCCCTTCAATGTTCATTATAGTATTGAACAAATTGTCAAAATATTTTTTTAATATACATCACATCTAGATTATGACGTATCAAATTAGTTTTCCAATTTGGAAAATTCCAAAAGATGCTTCAGTTTCTCCAACCAAAGTTTTTACTAACGCTTGTATTAACTTCATCAGCTTCAAATTCTGTAACTTTCAATAACTCTAATTCATTAATCTCCTGCATTATCTCTTCACCAGCTTTGTGAGGGGAAAGAGGTGTTTGTACCATCCTATTCATAATGAACTTTTGTTTATTGCATCTAAATGAATGATTTGGAGGAAGAAATTTCCTTTGGTTGTCAAACCAATATGTTTTTCCCCCGTTTGGAAGATAAAACGCATCAGAATCATTATCATCATAAGAACAAGCCAATTTCCCTTTTATGCTCCATCCAGACAATATAGCATATGCCAGAAAATCACTAATAGTCCACATAAAAAATTCTCTCAATACAAAATTTTGTTTTAGAGATACATCATATGTCTTCACACCATATTCCAAAGATGCTGCAATTTAAATATCAATGGTTGTAAGAATACATCAATTTTATGCTTTGGATTTGTAGACCCTGGCATAATCACTGTCAAGAACATATATGCCTCATTCATACACATCCATAGAGGCAAATTGATATTTGTGATTTACATCATGTTTTAAGGCTTAATATGCTATGGATTAAGTGTTAATTTGAGTGTTTAGTATGTGTTTAGGTTAGAATTATGTTAGTTTATGTGTTTAAGTGTTTTTATGGGTTAGTATAATTTTTTGAGCTTAAATGTTATGTTTTTGAGTTACCTTGATGTGTTTGTTAGTTTTTCAGGGCCAACAAAGAAGAAAGAAGAAGTTTCAGAGACTTTCAGGTTGAAACCATAAGCCACAAATAGGCCACGATCGTGACAGAAACATGTGAGCAAAGCCATGATCGTGGCTTAAGGAACACGATCGTGACAGAAAGACTCTGCCACAGTCCATGATCGTTGCATTTAGGCCATGATTATGACGAAGAGGTTTAATGCTAGCCACAATCGTGGCATGTAGGGCCACGATCGTGGCCTGCATCAGGTAGATACATAAACAAGAAAAAAAAAGTCAAGTTTCAAAGGATTTTTTAGATTGTTTTGACCCCAAAAAAACACTAGGGCTGCCAAGGTATTTAAAGAACATAAAGAATAGAAGATGAGAGCCTTTTCCATCAGCCAAATCCCAAAACCCTAGAGAGCTTTATTGAGAGATTGAGGAAGGAAACGAAGGTAGAGAGACGCAGAGATGAAGCCTACGCGAAGTACATCCTAGAATAGGAGGTTTTTCATCGTTGCTGCCTTCGTCATTCCATTATGAGACTATTCATGATTTTATTTCATTCTTTATGATTGTATAGAATTTGAGATAGCCATAAATGATAGATTAGTTGAATGTTGAGGATTTGTCTAAACTGACTTTCAGGAATTTTGTCTTTGATATTAATGAAATTTGATTGTCGCATTTTTGTTGGATTATTTATGATTTCAATTTCTGTTCTTCATAATTCAATAACAAACTCAGAGGGTAAACTAAGTGAAAATCATTAAATTGCGCTAACGAGAGTTAGGTAGTTTAATAGAACAAGAATTGAATCAAACTGGTAAATTTGTATAACGAGAGATCTTGCATAGGTTTTTAATAGTTTATTGGACAACTTAAGATCTAATTTAGGTTTTGACAGAAATTGTGAATCGAGAGGTTGCAATTTCTCATAATCTGATTAGGGTTAATGATTATAACTCGAGAGAGAGTAATCAACCGTAGCACCTTCTAGAACTGGTAATTCAACAATTTCATAATCAATTAAGTTTTCATTAAAGTCAGATAAAAATCCCCTTTCTCTCAATTGGTAGTTTTTAGGATGTTTCATGATCGGGTGTTGCAATTGCTATCTTTTTTATATTTCCAATTTTGATTATTGGAATTAATTACGTGATTGAAAATTTTCTTATTTAGGTTTGTTTGTTTTGAATTATTAAGAATTGAGTTCAATCTTAGATTTTAGGATTAGATTAACCTCCTCGTGGGATTGACGCCTTAGGTACTATATGAATGACCTGTGCGCTTGCAAAATATCGAGGTTTAAAAATATTAAAACTTTGTCATATTGAAACCTGCGATCAAGTTTTTGGCGTCGTTGTTGGGGAGGCAATTAATTTAGTTCTATAGTTTAAGACGTTTAGTTTAGTTTTTAATTTTTGTTTTCGTTCTTTCTATTTATTTCAGAAATCGTGCACTTGCATAAACACAAGAGTCACAATAGGTTTGATTCGTGCAGCTGAAATATTAGGCTTAGATATGACTCGACTAGAACAAACCCTTAGAAAAGCTCGGTGAGAAGAAAAAGAAGAGATCATGAAATCAGCAATGGTCGAGGAATTTCAACAGATCATGGACCACAGAGTGAACTAAGGACATTAAAAGTGAACCCAGATAGACTTCATAAGGCCGAGGTTTAATGCAACAAATTAAGGAGTAACTAGGCCGCCTGTTCAAGCAGCCTCTTTTAAGATTAAACTAGCCCTCCTCAATATGCTTCAATAGAATGTGCAGTTTTATGGATTGAGAAACAAGGATCCCGACACACACATAGTGAACTTCCTTGAAATCTGTGATACTTTTCATTATCATCAGATATCGTAAGATGCGGTTAGGATTCGGCTATTCCCCTTTACCCATAGAGATAGAGCGAAGGCTTGGTATTATTCCCTTAGCCCAACCAACATAACGATGTGCGATCAACTAGTTCATGCCTTCTTAGATAAGCATTTCCCATTGACCAAGACCATGAAGATCATTAAGGAAATCACCAATTTCTAGCAACATGACGAGTAATCAATCTACGAAGCATGGGAGATATGAAAGGATTTGCAACAGAAATGCCCACACCGCAACCTACCCAAGGAATTCCTGTTGAAAACATTTTATAATGAAGTAAACCCACCTACAAGAGGCACAATTGACACAGCGTCAAGAGGATCATTGATGAGGAAGAAAGTTGATGAAGCGGAAGAGCTAATAGAGGAAATGGCGAGCAATAGCTATTTGTGGACGAACGAGCGTGGTAGGCAACCTGCTACCTTCAGGGAATAAAAAGGAGTTGTAGCAAGTGATCAGATAATAGAAATACAAGCAAAGATCAACAACCTGACGAGACAGCTCAACAGCATGAAGGCTTCATCCTCAACCTAGGTGAAAGATGTACAACTGAAGTGTGATCTCTTTGGACAATTAGACCATGACACCGTGAATTGTTATTTGATGAAGGAAGACAACCAGGAGTAAGTAAATTATATGGAAGTGCAATATGGACAAGGAAGGAGAAACAATCCCTACTCCAACACTTACAACCCTGGGTAGAAGAATCACCCTAACTTCTCTTGGATAAATAATGTTGGAGGACAGTTCAGGCCTCGAGGACAATTGGGCTTCCAGCAAGATAAACCAAGCTCGATGGAATCTAAGTTGGACAAGATTTTGGATAAAATTGGAGGCATGGAGGATGAACATTAGAGGCTCGAAAGCAAATTTGAACTAGTAACGAAGAACTATGCCTCATCAATACACAATCTGGAAGTCCAAATAGGCCAACTAGCGGAGGCAATGTCTACTGAGAATGCAGGATCCCTTCTAAGCAATACCGAGTCCAATTTGAAAGAACAGATCATTGATATTAGTCAAACCCAGGATAGAGAACCTGAAAAGGTGAAGGAAGAAGGAGATAAAGGAGAAGGTCAAATAATTAAAGAATTCCTTCCAAGTGAGCCCATAAGCGAGCCAATTAAGGCAACTCAACCTGGAATCCCATACCCTATCTTTGCTCAGCGGAAGCCAATTGCAAGTGGGGGAGAGAGGAATTTGAAGGAGATTGAATCAAACAAGCTCGAGGAAGTAATGGAACAATTAAAGGAATCTATTAAGAAGAAAGTTAAGGAGTGAATATCAGAAGAACACCTAACGTCGTATAGAAGAAAGAGGACCTAGGGGATTTTTATATTCTTTACAGTATCAATACAGTCATATAGATAGGGCATTCACAGATGTAGGAGTGAGTATTAACATGATGCCCTACACCTTTAGTTAGAAGTTGGGATTAAGAGAGATAGTATCCACAAAGATGTTGGTAAAGACGATTGACAGAACAGTGCATCAACCGAAGGGGATTATAGGATGTGCACATAAAAGTTGATAAATTTACCTTTCCTATAGACTTTTATATATTGGATATTGGAGAAGATGTGGAGACCCTTATGGTTATTGGACATCCATTCTTGGCCACTGCTCATTCAATTATTGATGTTAATAAGGGTGAACTAACTCTAAGAGTAGGAAAGAAGCAAATAACTTTCCAAGTGTCAAGGAAAGACTACAGTTCTCTGTTACCTCTAACGAGCATCAAGGAACCCGAACCTCAAGGAGAATGGGAAGATATCAAGGATCCCAAAAAATGCATTCAGGAAGAAGTGCTCACATAAAAGAAGGCAAGGAAAGGAGAATCGTAAGGAAGGTGGAAACTATAGCATGGTAGCTCAGGTACAAATTGTGAGATTAGTGACTACATTACCAATGCAACCTTCATTTTAACCAATGCGAGCTAAAAAGAGCGTCAAGCTACCGATGTTAAAAGAAGCGTTGCATAAAAGACAACTTATGGAAAATTAGTTCCTTTAATTATTTTTGTTAGAACATTTGAACTCTGTAGTTAGGATTATTTTGTTTTTGAATAAAATCAAGAAGGAATAAGATTTCAAGATAAAGAGAATGATTGAGCAAGCAAGTAAAAGAGAGGTGAAAGGGCCACAAAAGAATTAAGAAGTGAATTCGAAAAGAATATGAAAAGAACATAAGAAGAAAAATAAATAAGCGGTGAAAAACTGCAGGCCACGATTATGGCCTGCGACTTAGAAGGAAAGGGGAGCACATGTTTTTAAAGGAAAATTTTACCATTTTACCCTCCAACCACCTTTATATTCATATCTAACGTCACTTTTTCATTCACTTTCACTTTTACTTTATCTCTCTAGAATTGAAACCAACAAAAGCTCTCACATCTCTCGACAAGTTTTCAAACCTCTAAATTTCTTCCAAATTCTACCTAAATTACAAGAAATATGTCATGCATTAAGCAATCAGCCAAAAGGGAGCAATCAGGATGAAACAGAAGAACAGACTTTAGAGTACCCTTCCTAATCTACATAGAGGAGGAAGGTACTTGTTTACAATCTTTAAATGCTAGACAAATAGTAGTTCTTAAATATTTTGATTTTTAAATGCTCGATAAGTTAGAATTGCGCGAGAGGGTAGAAAACTTAGCTGAAAGAATCAAGTGGGCCAGATTTATACATTTTCAATATCCTACTTACCAGGAGCCCACTTTGGAATTTTTCACTTCCCTGTCATATGACCTTAGGAACCCCAAGGAAATGTAGTTTAGGCTGAGAGGAAGAGCTTATGAACTGAACATAGAAATCATGTGCTATATGTGTGGGTTCCCTGAATCCTCCATCATCGATCGGTATGATGATTTTTATCCCTCTCGATATTGGAATGAACTCACTATAATAAAGCAATTTCATGCCAAGAATGCTCATAACAATATAATAAGGTCCCACAAAAACTTGTTGCTGTATAAATTCATGTGTCAGTTGGTTTTTGATAAATCAGAAACTAACAAGTGTTCCACAAGGGAACTCTTTATGTTGTGGTGCATGGACCACAACATTCCAGTGTACACATCCACACATGTGCTAAATGCTATTATTGCAACTCCACGTAGGAGGAGTAATAATTTAGGTATGGGTACCTAGTGTTTGCCATCATTGAATAATTATGGCGTGGACCATAGTGGGTTAACTGTTCATCTCCCTGACCTCCTAAACCATCACCATTTATGACGGACAGAAATCCTTAACTTCCACAACATGGAACTTCAGGATATCAGCCAAAAGACACATGTTAAGATTAGGGCCAGTCAGGTGAGCTCAAGTTCAGCGTCACCTAAGTAAGCAGAAGAGGACTTAACCAATGAAGGGTCCGAGGAAGAGGAAGAAGAAGATCAAGGTTGGAAGAAAGTCTTGGAGGCAATCTCTGCAAATAACAAGACAGTTACTGATACACTTGCAAAGCACACCAGAATGATGAAAGAAATGGCCCAAACATAACGATGCCAGAGCTAAGATATCCATTAGATCCATTGGTATTTTAAGTCTCAAGGCATTCAATTTCCGCTTCTGTTGGACCCCGTTTCCGAAGTCCAACTCGCATGCAGAATATCTTAATATGTGAGTTTATCTCCCAAAGAGAACACCTTGATCATTATCAGATTATCTTCTCAAAACTCCTCTTTTCTAGGCTCAGCTCAGCTCTTAGAATGGTCGATTACTACGATGGTAGTCGACTAGTCCATTTATCCCTTTCAACCTGAATACCTCAAAGATCAGCGTTGGTGA
>JAOQMS010044500.1:0-10269 GCA_027563885.1 Erythroxylum longipes | reverse complement strand
AATTTTAAAAATTTTAAAAATAAAAATAAAATTTAAATTAATTAAATAATTAAATAATATTATTTATAATTCTTAGTAGTAATTATATTAAATAATTAAATATTATTTTTAGTTAATAATAAATCAAGTTATCATAAAAATGGAAATAGCAACCAAAATTAAAATTAAAATTTTATAAATTATGAAAATAAGAAAAAAACTAAAATTAATCAAAAACTGGAATAACTATTTTAAAAATAAAAATAATTAATCAAACCTTCATTAAACTTTGACCCATATTAAGAATAATTCTTTATTCATCTACATTTGAATCAGACAATTATAAATGGTTTGTTCACTTCTCTTAATTTATATATGAATTATTTATTTATATAGAGAGGGGTTCTTTTTTAAAATATAATTTATTACATTAAAAATTAATAATATTCTTAAATGTGGTTTTGATTTTTTTGTCATTTTTATTCTCCCTCCCTCTTTTTCTTTATTTATATCTCTCTTTATTTTTTCTATTTTTTCCTTCGTTTTTTTCCGTTTGTCTCTCTTTCTTTCTTTTTATTTCTCTTTCTCTCTCTCTCCTTACTTTTGTCTTTTTCTCTATCTTTTTCTCGTTTATAGGCTTTTGTGCTCTAAGTAAGTTATCTTAATTTATTAAGATATTATCCTCATCCTAAAAGTACAATTATCCCAGTTAACTATGTAAGTTCTATCACTCTTCAATATATGTATTCTAAGTGATTAATCTCACTTCACTAACGTAATTATGTCACCTTGATTATACATTGCTTCACCTAGCCATATTAGTTGCTTTACTCATAAGCATTTATTTTTCAGACAACTTGCATCACTCTATTAAACCAGTTGTCTCACTTTGAAGACACAATTGGTTTACCTATTTAAACTATTTGCATCACTTTTGAACTTCTGTATTTTAGTTTAATTATCTCATACTATAGGATAAATTGTCTCATTTAGACCAATTTCATTACTTTTGGTTGTCTTTTATGTTGTAGGTGAGTTGCCTTGCTCTTGAGATAGTTGCTTCACCATTAAAGCACAATCGTCGCACCTAGCGAGACTAGAGATGACAATAATACTCAAGTTTGCCATAACTTAAAGCCGACATGTCAGGCCTGAGTTTAAGCTTGTAACTAAAAATTGATTAAAGCTTTAGGTTAGGTAGCCTAAAATTTGAGCTAATTTGAAATGGCATCGTTTCAGTCACTCCTACTCTCACTTATCATCAGCCTTGACAACTCCATAATTTAGTCCATAACACTTAATTTTCAGCCACTCATAGTTGTCGATGTCTCTTTCTCCACTCCAATCACCTTACCTCTCACTTGAGTAACTCATCACTTAAGCTACTCTAGTCGATTCACCTTCTTTGTTAGTCATCACCCGTTGCTAGCCATGCCCTCTCCTCATAGTATCTCCAGTTGACTCCTCCCCTCGTAGTCATCAAGTGGGACGAGTCTTTTAACAATCTCTAATCTCCTAATGGTGTTACCATAGAACATGTTGGTAATTGCATTTTTTGTTTCCATTAATAATTAGAGGAGTTTAAAGGGAAGAGATTTAAGTTAAGTTATGAATTCTTTTAATTTTTTGTTCCTTTTTTCACTTAAAAAGATTAAGATGAAGTGTTTCCATATGAAATATCTTGTTAATTGTAAGACAAAGTCCAAAAAGTATCAATCAAAAAAGTGAACATTATGTTTTCATGTTTATCTATGCAACATTTTAGTTATTAATCTTGAGTTTATGTTTATAGTTCATATTGACAGTTGGCTCATACAATGATTCATCCACCGCTATTTTTTTTGTAGTTATGAATTGAATTTTGTTTTCAATCAAGACATGTTTCAACAGTTAATATGAAAATAGTTGTTGTCTTAATTAGAAAGAGTATACAAGCGATGTGTGGGTGTGGGTGTTTGTGTCTGAGAAAGAGAGAGAGAGAGAATAAAGTTATATATAATGTTTACATCAAAAACAATATAAAGACAATAAAAAAGTATTTTTCATAAATTGATTCAAATTGTCTAAAAAAACGTTAGACAAGATGTAAAGATGAGAAGTAACCATCGACTATTAAACAAGCAATTAGTTGAAGAAATTAAACTAGAACTTAAGGTTAGAGGTAATGACATGAAGTTTTCTTTGTTAATTTATAAAAAAACTACACAAGTATATGAAAGTTTAATTATGTACATTTTCATTTATGAGATTTAGTGGTGGCCTATAATTTGTTGTGTGCACAAAGAAATTAAAAAGTAAAGATTAAAGAAAAAATCAATAGTATAATAAAATGGGTTAGCTAATCATTATATTCAAGATTAATGATAATTTGCACCATTTAAGCTACATATAAAAAATTATATAACCAATTACATAATAATTTTATTAAGCTAATCTATGATGAATAGATATATCTTCGTTATTAAATAATTTTTCGAGAAAACCATCAATTAGATGAATAATCTCTATTGTATTCATATTCTTTATACTTGCTATAATGCAAAAAAGAAAACATAAGATAGTATGATAGATGATATTTAAAAATAAAAGTAAAAACTAATATACCATAACATATATAATTTTTCATGAATAGCTTTAGTACCTAACCAACTTCAAGCATACATTAAGGCTTTCATAATTTTAGGATAAAGTCGACTATAACGAGGACTCACTATCAAGCTTGTATTAAAAATAGAATTGAAAGCAATTATAGATATTGGAATTGCTAATATGTCTTGTGTAATTACTTTCATAATCAAATATTGAGCTCCATTTGACTTCCACTATGATATATAAATGCTCCTTAGCTGTAGTCACAATATCTACTTCCTAATATTTATCCAAATTCATCCTATTATAATAAATCTTAGCCCTTTTTTCTTTGTGAATTCCTTAAATGAGGAATCAACTTCCAATTGCGTTTAATGATGATGTATCAACAAAATGTGAAGTTGATATTGAATTGTCGTGATCCAACACTTTGTCCATTTTCAATAGATAATTACTAAACAATTCATATGTCATAAATATTTAATGGTATCAATATGTTATTTAACTCGATTAACATACAAGTGCTAATAAAAAATTGAATTCCTTTAATCTTATACGTTAAGTTTAATATAGAAATAATTATCATGGTGTTATTAGTCATATACCAATAACTGTTAAATTTCCTCATCATTTGTGCTACTATTTTTTAAATCACCTCATTTGAATCAAAGATCCACTTAGATAGCGCTAGCTTGATCTCATACATGTTAGAAAAATAAAGGTATGAAGATGTAATGAAAACTAGATCGTGATTAATCGCAAACATCTTTAATGTCAAAATTTTGTGTTTTTAAGAAATCTTGAAGATATTTTTCTTTATGGTATTACAAGTTGACATCTTAAGGGTCAGTTTAGGTGATTTAACAAACATACTAAAGTTTTGATTATTTGTAATTGAGAGTCAATATTTATTATCTATAATTATAATCATATTCAAAAGAAAATGCTTGGATCTCTTAATATCATAAGTTATGACATTCATTGAACTATTTCCTTTCATTAAGTTAGGTGTCAAAAAAGTTTGATCTCCTAATACCATCTTTCTTTTTGTTTTTAAGAGTCTATATGGCTTCTTAAATGAGATGTTCTACCTTTAGAATCTCTAACCAAAATCTTATGTTCACTTCATCTTATCAACTCCTTCACATGATTTTATCATGATAATGTGATTCTAAACATTTTTATCTTCAAAGATGTGGATCCTTCAATTTGAACTATTTTTTCAATTGGTATATGACTAAGTATTGAATTAGAACTTTTCATTATATTGACTTGTTTTGTTAAAGGATTAACTTCATTCAACTAAAATAATTATAAACAAGATAAGGAAAAAACTAACTCGAACAACATAATACAGGATACAAATGAAATAATAAACAAATTACATATAAAGGGCAAGTATTAATAACACTTTAAAAAAAACTAAGTGCCTAAATATTTATAAAATATAGAAATTAACAGTATCATCACATGATGATTTGTAGTATGTTTAGAACTAAACACATACGATTGAAATTATAAACAACAAATAATATATATTTTAAATTATAAAATTATAAAAGAATATGTGGAAATAGCCCATGCTGCATAATTTGGGAAAAATATTAATAGCTCATCAATTATTCCACGATTAACATAAAACAAGATTAGGTTGTTTAGTCAAAGAATCTTTGAACTGACAGGTCTATGTTGAGAAAATAAACAATTCACCTACCCTACAAATTTTCTTCTTTACAGTCAAATGCTCCCCTACATATACATTCACCAATGGGTTAAGGCATTTTCAATAGGTCACATACCAAACAGGGACATGAATTCATTATTCCTAATTTTGATTGGGAGCCTGGTCTAAAGTCATTATTCTTTTTGCGATAGTGGCTTTTCAATGTAATTCTCCTTAAGATGACCATCACTTTTGATTTTTACATTTTTAATTATTTCTCAACTAATTAAGTATTTTCTTGAGCATATTAAATGTGAGACGTTTTGTTAAGATGAGATTAGAAATAACTTGTCAAACTTGCTTTTACTAACAAATGCTTATGCCGATTTTGGGGGGTTAATTTCTGACTTCATAATGTCATTGATTTGGGCATGACCCAAGAAACTGATTTTGCTAGTATTTGTGGTTATAATTGAATTGTGGGTTTTATAGATTATAAACGCAATCTTTATCATAGGTTAATACATGGAGGATATGTTGGTTTTTAGGGATGTCAATGGGCTGGGCCGGACCCCGGCCGCCCTAGACCCGACCCAGCCTGACCTCAGTGTCTCTAGGCCGCGGGCCGGCCCGTGGCCAGGGAGGGTCGGGATGGGCCAGCCCCCGGCCCGGCCCTTGGTCCGGTGGGCCACCGCCAGGCCGGGACAGACCCTATCTATCTATAGTTTTTTAATTAAAAAATACAAAACGGCGTTGTTTTGGACAAAATGACGTCGTTTTGTTAAACTCGGGCCAAAAACGGGCCAAGCCGGGCTGAAATTGACATCTCTATTGGTTTTATCTTTATCCTACAAGAAAACTACTCACTTTAACCATTTTGGTAGTCAATTTGCTCCATTATACATATCACATCTCCTAGCATGGTTGTTTATTATCCTCCCACTTTCATGTTCATTATGGATTTGTCTTTGGACAAGTTTATCTGATAGAGAGTGTGGATAACGAGTATGGAGAAATAACAAAGTTGTCAAGATTGAGTTGGAGTGAATAACTAAACATGAATGATTAAAATTTTACAAACTTATGGTGACAATGAAACCGTGACAACAATAGTGGCGACTAGAACAATGAGAAACTAGGCAAAAAATTAGAGAGACAATAGCGAAAACAACAACAATTGCTAAAGCAAAAAAGTTAGAGAGGGAGTAGTTGCAGTGGCTAGGCCAGCAAGAAAATAGGTGACAACAATAGCCGAGAGAGAGATACAAAAAGGTGGTAATGGTAGTGGCTAGGGCCCTAAAGAAGAGAGAGAAAGGAGTAATGAAGAGAAGAGGAATCTTGCTATTGGAAAAAGTTAAATGTTACTCATTTTGTATTTGGATGAAGTAAGCTCAATCTAAAATTCAAGTAATTTAAGTCAAATTCGTTGATTTTAAAATAGATCAGGCTAGCCTTTTGTCATTCTTAATTTTGTTGCCCCATATCCATTGTTTCAGCAAGATAATACTTATTTCAACCATTATGATTACTCTACAATCATCAATCTAGTTTTCTTTTACTTATATATCTATAAACTATTTCATCATTATTTTTTAAAAACAAAATTATTTCTAAATGCACATCACATACAATCATGCATGCACGAATGCACACATGCACGCACATATATACATGGTATATATAGTTGTGTAATATATGTGGTTTTGTTTTAAGTTGATATTGTATAAGTCATGGGTCCATCCCTATTCTGTGGATGTTTATTTGTTTAATTATACTAAACCTAGACTCTAGAAGTATTAATTGTCTTCACAGATCAAAAGGAATGAAGTTGTGGGTGACCATGTGGAATATAAAATCTTATTTTGTTGAGATTTAAAGATAACTTTGAGAGACAAAAGTTGCATAAGACAAAAATACATGATGATAAGAGACTTGTAGAGTCCAAATAGCTTTCATCAATTACATTTTTATTAAAGTCTGATTTCTAGAATTTGTTTAAGAGTAGAATTGGTATATATGTGTGTGTGTGTATATATACCTCTAGCATTATACATATATAAAAGTCTTTTGAGAGAGCTTTAGAGAAAGCTAAAAGAACTAGATTAGTTGTAGTTGTCTTGTGAGGTGTTCTTGAGTGAGAGAGCTCGAAACCATTATCGTTTGTATCCTGGAATTTAGGATTTAGTGGATTTTTGTCAGTTTGTCTTGTGAATTTTACATTTACACTAAAGGGTTTTTTTCATGTTAAATTTATGTATTCATTATCTTTTAGTCATCTTAACAACTGGAACTTATTAGGAACTTATGGAGCACATGGAGGACACACAAAGTTTTGAAGCTATAGAGAAAGATTGCAATCCTATAAGGTCTTAATAGGAGGATATTAGAGCGAAGGAGCTTGATACCACTAAACAACAGATTGTTGTTTCCAACCTATAGGAGAGGAAAACCTGTGAAACAATTCCAATCAATACTATTATTACGATAAATCCAAATGGAGAGGAAGATAAAGCCTGGGAAAAAGTTATGGAGGATTGCGAAGTTGTTACAAACTCCAAAAGAAAATCAAACAGATCCAAGGGAATGCGTAGATTGAGAGCTTGTCGGGCTCCAACCTGAACTATTGTAATGAATTTCTTTTTTTGGAATATAAGAGGGTTGAATGACCATTTTAAAAGGAAGACTATATAAGGAGATTGTAGCAGAGAAAAAGCCTATTTTGCTAGGCTTAATAGAAACTAAAAGAAAGTTACCTCAACTGCAATGTTGCCTGAATTTTTTTGGAGCTGAATGGAAGATACATTCAAATCATATGTATCACTACAATGGCAGGATATTACTAGCATAGAACTCTAATAAGCTATCTTTACGTACCTATTTCATAACTAATCAAGAAATTCATGTTAAATGTGAATTTAGGGTGTTGCTGATATTTTGGATCTTTTTGTTATTTATGCTACTAACCATGCTTTCCAAGGAGTCAAGTTATAGGAGGATATCAAGGCCCTTCAATCTACCATTAGTGGTCTATAGGTTATGGCAGGGGATTATAATTGAATTCTTTCTTCAAATGAACCATAAAGCAACAAAAACAAATTAAATGGAGTTGATAAAAAGTAGGGAGATTTCACTCTAACAACAAATCTGGTGGATCTAAGATAAGTATTTTTACACTTGGAACAACAAACAGTAAGGGGATTACTTCATAAGGAAAAATCTAGATAGAGTTTTGGTGAATCAACAATGGATGGTTAAATATCAAACCTCCTTTACACTATTTGGTGAAACTATATGATCTTATTACTCCTGGATGGAAATTTAGGGATTGAATTCTAGTATTATTGCTGGAGCCCCCTTTAAATTTTTTAATGGTCTAATTGAAAGGTAGAGGTTTGAACAACTAGTAAGAATTACTTGGTAGTAGGAGATAAGGGGCTTCAAAACCTATTAGTTGATGAGGAAACTATAACAGGTTAAGAAATTTCTAAAACTATTTTGCAAAGAAACTGCATTGAATTCTCATGTATTTTTACAACTTGCCAAAGAGAAATTAAGGAAAACTCAATTGGAGTGTTATACTCATCCTTTTGATCCTATATTGAACGACCAAGAAGCTATATGCTTGAAGGAGTATAATTTTTCTCTGAACTATCATAACTCTATATTAAAGTAACAGGCTAGAGTGAATTGGCTAAAATAAGTGGATATCAATTCTAAATTCTCTTTTCACTTTATCTTAGCTTGAAGGAATACCAATAAAATTACAATGGTATATAATGAAATGGGCCTAAGGTGCATAGATCGAGAGTATTGAAAACACTGCTTTAAACTACTTTAAGGAGTTATTAGGAACCTCTGGAGGATAATAGAGTTGGAGATATTTCCTGGTTAGTTCAAGAAAAGATTACCCAGCAGATGAAGGATTACTTGATTAGTCCTATCTCTATACATAAATAAAAAAAACCTTGTTCAATCTCAATCCATCTAAGGCACCAGGCCCTAATAGATTCACAACTAATTTCTTTTAGAAAACTTGGGACATTACTGGAGATTTAGTGGTACAAACTTTGCAGGAATACCCTTATATTTGTCTCATTCGAAAAGCTAAAGGAGAACAATAGCACTTATATTTATCTCATCCCCAAGACTTAAAATCCCTCAAGTTTGAACGATTATCGCCTTATCTCCTACTGCAACACTATTTACAAAATATCCTTAAAAATTCTTGCCAACAGACTCAAAGGTTCACTGATTTCGCTAATCTCTTTATCTCAAGGTGCTTTGGTGCAGGGTAGATCTATTAGGGGCTATATTCTGGTTGTCCAGTAGCTAATGAAAGATTGCGTCTCTAAAAGAGCTATTAAGAGTTGCACCTTCAAGGTTGATCTCCACAAAGCTTTTAACACTATCAATTGTAACTTCCTTTTCAATTATCTTCAAGCATTTGAATTCCCAACTCAATTTATTCAATGGATCAAAGTTTGCATTTCTTCTGCCAACCTTAGCCTGTTGCTTAATGGTAATCCCTCCAATTTTTTTCAAAAGTTTTTAAAGGAATTAGGTAAGGGGACCCTTTATCACCTTACCTATTCTCTTTAGTAACTGAAATTTTGTCAAGAATGTTACAAGATTTATTTGGGGATAATTCCAGATTCATGTATCACCACAAATGCAAGGAGCTAAAACTCAATCATCTAGCATTTATAGATGATATAATGTTGATTTATAGGGTTAACTCTTATTTTATTTCATTTATGATGAGAACTTTGAAATAATTCATCAAATTGTCAGGTCTAAAGATCAATTTCGATAAGAGCTGCATATTTGTTTCCTTTAATAACTAGAATATAGAGGAGATTGGTAGGCTGATAGGACTTATTGCAAAAACCCTCATGTTAAATATTTGGGGGTTCCCATTACTATAAATAAGCCTAAATTTGCTAATTGCTTACCCCTCTTGGAAAGGTTCAAGTCAAGAATCAACTCTTGGCAGAATAGATGTTTATCCATAGCAAACGGATTGCAACTGATTTCCTTAGTGTTGAGGAATATATATACATATTAGAGTGTCCATTAAGAAGATTATTGTAGGACCCCGTTTCCCAAGTCCAACTCGCATGCAGAATATCTTAATACGTGAGTTATCTCCCAAGGAGAACACCTTGACCATTATCGGATTATCTTCTCATAACTCCCCTTTTTGTTTCTAGGCTCAACTCAGCTCTTAGAACAGTCGATTACTACGATGGTAGTCGACTTGTCCATTTATCCCTTTTCAACCTGAATACCTCAATGATCAGCGTTGGTGAGTCCACATTTTACACATATACTTGCTTCGGGGCTATTGGTATAACTTCTCCTACAAGCATCCAAACTAGGGTTTCTTGGGATAGATTGAAAAAGGACCTCAAAAGATACAACTTTCATGAAGACCTCGAAGGCCAAATTTATCTTCTGAAGGGTCGAACATAGGGCAGAAGATAACCGTGAACAGTAACCCAGACGATAGCGTGAATAGTAACACAGAGGATGCCCTTCAACTCAATTAACTTCTTAACTCATTCTTATAATCCTTGGCCCACAATCTATCATCTGTGGTTGACTTTTATCTTCTAGGTTGACCCCTTATCGTCTGTGACTTATCGTCTAAAGTCTGTGAACAGTAACACAGACGAAGCCTTGTGTAACACAGATGCTACTCTGTGAACAGTAGCATAGACCAAGTCTGTGAACAGTAACACAGACGAAGTCTTGTGTAACACAACGCTACTCTGTGAATAGTAGCATAGACGAAGTCTGTGAACAGTAACACAGACGAAGCCTTATGTACCACAGACGCTACTTTGTGAACAGTAACACAGACGAAGTCTGTGAACAGTAACACAGACGATCCCATCCTCTATGTTCTATCTTCTATGTGTAACTCTACCCATCCTTTCCTCTGTGTTCTGACATCAGCATAGAGGATACTTATACTCTTCAATCCTCCTTGCCTCTGTGTTCTGACGTCATCATAGAGGATACTTATACTCTTCAAT
>JAOQMS010044499.1:0-10272 GCA_027563885.1 Erythroxylum longipes | reverse complement strand
CAAGTGATCAATTGGCAGATATTCTTACTAAACCACTTAAAGAAGATGTGTTTGTGAATATAAAATTGAAACTTGGTCTGTGTGATTTGAATTCAATTGGTTGATTAAAATTATTTGCATACACTTCCACAGCAAAATGGTCAAAATATTTGGTGAATATGCAATTCCATTGGAGAAAATATCAACATTGATTTATATTTGGGTTTATAAAATGATTTATCTGGATTTTAGAAATATCCAGTCGACTAATTGGAGTCTAAGTCGATTGATGTTGAGGTAATGGTCGAGTATCTTTTATTTACACATTGACTAATACATAAGGAGAAGAATTGGCTAAGTGTTTTAGAGACCTTCTAGTTGACTAGTAAAGTGTTAAGTCGACTAATTGTTGTTGACCTGATATTACATAGATTTCTATCCTTAAATAGTCGACTATTCATCTCATTCCAGTCGACTAACATTCTAATACCTGATGGTTCCAAAATCTGTATTTATTTAAGTCAACTAATACCCCTTCCAATCGACTAACCCACAGACCAAAATTTAACTCAAGGCTACTGCTTTTATTTTTCACCAAACCAGTCGACTAATACAGAAACCAGTTGACTATCGGTCATCTCCTGCATTTAAAAACACCCAATCTTTCACAAATCTCCGAAAACACAACACCTTCAAACTTTAAATCCTTTCACTCTAATCGACTAATCTCTTCGAATATCTCCAAATCAATATCTACCCATCATCAATTTTCTTCCAAAACACAAAACCCCTCCTTCAAATCATCACAACATCATTTTCTTCGTTGGAACTCTCTTCATCGACATCCAAAACCCTAAAAAAACATGCCAATCCATGCATCTTCCTTCACCAACTTACAAATACCTTCAAATGGAACCAAAGAAAGCAAGTGGGAAAGGAAAGCAACCCGAAACCACCACCAAAAGACACCAAACACGAGTTAGAGGGTCTTCATCAAGAGGTGGAGTTGAAAGGGAGAATGAAGTTCTTGAACCAAGATTCACTTCAATGGAAGCTCAAAATCTTTATTATAAGGTATTAAAATCTGAAGTTTTGATTCCTTCCATGAGATTTGATTAGGTTAAGCTTGAAAATAGTGAATTCAAGGATTTATTTGATGAAATAAAGAGTTTTGGATTGAAGGAGTTTTTGGGTTTTAAAGATGATATATGTGAGGATTTAGTTAGAGAATTTTATGCTAATCTAGTTATGACTGGAAGCAATGTTGATAGTGGTGTTCATTTGAAGTCTAGTATTCAAGGGAAAGACATTTATATTTGTGAAGAAAATTTGAGCATTTGGTTTAAGTTGCCTAACGAAGGAATTAGGCCTAGAGCATCATTACTTGATACAAATGTGTTGAGACATGAGAATGGAGATACGGATGAGGAAGCCGAAGAGAATTATGGTTATGATGAGATGAAAGGAGATGAATTGCTAGGAAAAATTTGCATTGAACATTCATCTCAATATGAAGCCATGGATTTGCCATTGAATTATAGGTTGATGCACTATGCCATAAATAGAGTTATTTATCCTAAGAAGGCAAGCAACAATCACATTACCTCATTGGATAAGGAAATTATATGGCATTTGGAAGAAGGTAGGAAAATTAATTTTTCCGAATTTGATCATTCAAATGATGAGGAGGAAGGCAAACTTGTTGAGAGGAGAGCTTAAAGGGAAAACTACCAAGCATAAAGGTATGCCTTATGAAGCTTTGATTACTTATATCTCAAAGTTGCAAAGATGTAATTTGAGTTCCTATGAACATTACCCATATCCAATAAGTTGGAGGTTTACACCCTATAATATTAAGGAGTATGAAGTTGGTGAAAACTAATAAGAAGGGTTGGGTGTATGCTTATCATGTGGAAAAGCTTGGTTTAATGTTGGAAAGTGATCAACAAGTGCCTAAAAGACAAAGATCAAAAAGAGCAAGTGAAAGGCCAAGTAGTGCAAGACCAAGTAATATAAGGTGTAGTGAAGTATCCCAAGAAGAAATTTAAGAAATTAGAGATCAAATTGAAGAAGTGAATGGTCGACTGGATCTTCAACAAGAGATTCGAATTCACTTAGAGAAAAACATCAAGAAAATTTTTGATAAACTTGGTTGTAGACATGATGATGCTTCTCCACCTTGATGGTTATTGCATTTGACCTAGACCAACATTACATCATTTCTTAATCATGTTGTTTTATCCTTTACTGTTTGTGATGTGAAACCTTAAGACTATGTTTATTTGTTTAACAATATTTGTGAATGTTTGGGTTCTTCTTCATTTACTTTTCTTAGTCTTTTTATTATGTGTTATATACATTTTTTTGATTATGACAAAAAGGGGGAGAAAATGAGGAAAAGAAGAGGAATTTTGTTAGATTAAAATTATTGGAATTGTTGGATTAAAATTGTTTGATTAAAATAGTGGACTAAAATATTATTGTTGGATTCATTGATTATGTTGAGTTTATTGATTCATTGATTGAGGGGGAGACAAACTATGCAATAAGACAAGGAGTAAAAACCTTGATCAACTTTTCTTTGTTTTCAATTTCTTAAACAATTTCTAAATGTTTTTTCATTATCAAAAAGGGGGAGATTGTTGGACCAATGGAGGTTGACAAATTAAATCCTTCTATATTTTGATAATAATAAAACTTAAAGAAATGGTTAAGAAATAATTTCAGGTTAAGTTAATAAAAATGGAACACCAGTAGACTAAAGCTTGCACAAGTTGACTATCATGTTGATGAAGAATTACACTAGTCAAAGATGAAAAGCACATATTTTGTAAAATTACACTAGTCCACTTTTGAGGATCAAAATTGCACTAGTCGACTAATGAGTATCAAAATTAAAAACGTGGAATTCATGTGAAGATCTTGCATGAGGATTTTAAATATGTATCTCAACAGTCAAAGATTGGAGAATCAATCAGATCTGTTAGTTGGAGAACTAGATAAGTCGACTATCATGTTATAAGTCAACTATTCGAAGTACGGAGCTGAAGATTCATATAAAAAGAGTGTGCTAGTCGACTAACACTTGGAAGACAAGTTGACTATGATGTACTAGTCGACTATTACATACCGACTAGTCGACTATCAGTTACAGCTGAGCAGAATTTGAATTTGTCAAACGATTTCAAATGGGAGCACATATTTGTACAACGGCTAGGAGCGTTCTACAATGGCTAGGAGCATTCTAAAACGGCTAGGAAAGTCTTGAAGCTTGTAAATAAAGGTCTTAACTTTAAAGGAATGATGACACAAGTTCTAAAAGAATCATACGTGCTATAGTGAAAAATTATCCTCTCATTGCTCTCATATTGCTTACATAGCATATCCTGATTGTCTTCAGCTATACTGAGCTTTATTACTTCGTTACTATCATTGTTATTATTGTGAGTTGAGTGATTAGAGAAAAATTGCTTGGAAGGTAGGATTTGTGCCGGGAAAACAAATCATCTATAAGGTGTAGCTTGAGCCGGAAGTCAAGTTGATTGAAAGAGTTCACACTAAACTAAAAAGTGTGTAGTAAAGAGCTTTGACAAAATCCTAAGTGGGAGCTTAGGTAGAGGACGTAGGTCTTAGCACCGAACCTCTATAAATATTGTGTTCTCCTCTCTTCTCTACTCTTTTATATTTTGATTTGTTTTTGTTTGTCTTGTGTGTTTTAATTTTCTGTTTTGTAGCACTTTGCGGAAAGATCTATTCAACCCCCCTTTTAGATCATTTTCAGGTTGGGTGTTCAGATTGGGTGACGATTCATAGCTTCGGGTGTAGATCTGGGGCGAGCAGTAGCATTCTCTTCTCCTTCAGACGTTTAGTGGTGTGACGACGTGGTGCGGTGGTCCTCGTGGAGGAGGGTTGAAGACGATGGCATGTTCGGGACTTTGCGTGGATGAGACAAGGATCTCTGATGCTGGCATGGATAGGGGAGGATGATGATTGTCGTCGGGGAAGGAGCCACAACGCCAGAGAAGGAGCAGCATTGCCAGAGATGGAGAGGAGAATTAGAGAGAGAGAAAAGCGGTGAGTGAAAGTGAGAGTCAGTAAGAGAGAGAGAGTGAAAAATGAGAAGAAGGAAGCTTCGAGTGTGGGAGAGTGAGGCACGCAACAGAAAGGGGGTGTTTTTTAAGGTTTAAATTTTTAAATATTACAAATAAGTCCCTACTATTTTTCAAATTAATGATATTAGCTGATATGTGGCTGATATTTTAGACACCGACCAGTACCGAACGAAAACTAGCGATACCAACTGGTATCTTTGTCCAGTACCTAAATAACAAATATCGTTCCGTTTTTCGGCTAGTACGTTAGGACAACACTCTCTAAAATGCAATTGCAATCCCCATGTTTTTAATTTCTTCATAATTAAACACCCATAAGTCTTTAAAAATGTAATTTAGAAAATAGGTGTCATCTCACATAATTCACTTGCTATTTCACCCTTTCTAACTACTCAATGATACTATAGGACTATATGCATGATGCATGAATTAAAGTAGTATAAAAGTATTAAATGAAACAAAGAGACTTTGCAACTTATCTCCCCCATACTTGACATGGACCTTACCTCGAAGATCTATGAGTCATGATCAAGCTATTCCTCATGCTAATAGGAGGTGTCATTGGGATGTCTCATAAACACTGACCCCTATATAACACACAGTAAACAAGAATAAGAAGATATGAAGAAAAGGGAAATTAACAAAATAACCAAAAGAGTTAGAAACTTTGGGTTTCCTCCCAATAAACGCTAAATTTAATATCCTTAATTGGACTAGGCCACCATGATATTAATTGTGGAATGTGATGGTGGAAATATATCAAACCATCTCTCCCTCAAAATAGTGCTTGAGTCGTTGCCAATTGACTATAAAGGGCTTTTGTTCATCCTTTCCAATCTTCATGGCTCCATGTGGGCATATTTTGGTAACCACGAAAGGTCCAGACCATCTCGACCGCAATTTCCCTGGGAACAATTTTAAATGAGAGCTAAGTAGCAAAATTTTTGACCAGGTTTAAATTCTTGCTAAAGGACATGCTTGTCTTGGAAAGCCTTGGTTCTCTCCTTGTATATTCTAGCATTCTTAAAAGCATCTAGGAAAAATTCATCTAGTTCATTCAACTCCATCATTCTTCTCTGTCCAGCTTCTTTTAGATCATAGTTCAACCTCTGGATTGACCATAATGCCTTATGCTCAATTTCAATCGAAAGATGGCAAGATTTCCCAAATACTAATTTGTATGGAGACATGCCCAAGGGAGTCTTGTATGCTGTCCTATATGCCCAAAGAGTTTCATTAAGCTTCAATGCCTAGTTCTTTCTAGAGGCATTAATAGTTTTCTCCAAAATTTGCTTAATTTCCTTATTAGACACCTCAAGTTGCCCACTGGTTTGAGAGTGGTAAGTGGTTCTAAACTTAAAATGGCACCCATATTTTGCCAAAAGAGATTTAAATTGATGATTATGAAAGTGTACCCCATTATCACTAATTATAGCTCTTGGAACACCAAATCTTGAAAATATGTGCTTCTTGACAAATTGGACAACACTAGCTCCAGTGTTGCTTGACAAAGCTGTGGCCTCCACCCATTTAGTTATATAATCAACTACCACAAGGATGTATTCATTTCCAAAGGATACTGAAAATGGTCCTATAAAGTCCAGACCCCATATATCAAAGAGTTCAACCACTAAAATCCCTGATTGAGGCATATCGTGCTTCCTATTGATGTTCCCTATTCTTTGACACCTATCATATGTCATAAAAAAAGTTTTAACATCTTTAAAAAGAGTAGGCCAACAAAAATCAGATTGTAAAACCTTTGCCGCTATTTTGTTAGTACCATGGTGTCCACCATAAGGAGAAGAATGTCAATGATACAGTACTAACTGCATCTCCTCATTAGGTATACATCTTCTAATTATTCCATCAGCACACCTTCTAAAGAGCAACGGGTCTTCCCAAAAGTAATTCCTCACCTCAGATAAGAATTTCCTTCTCTTATGGTATGAATACTCACTATGAATAATGTTAGACACCAAAAAATTAACATGATTAGCAAACCAAGGAAAATTTTCCTTAATAGACCACAGATTCTCATCAGGAAAGGCATCATTAATCAGTTCAGCTCCCATCTTATCACCTTGCTAAAGTCACGAAAGATGATCAGCCACCAAATTTTTGGATCCTTTCTTGTCTCTAATTTCCAAATTGAATTCATGTAAGAGTAAAATCCATCTGATCAACCTTGGTTTGGCATCTTTTTTTGTAAGCAGATATTTCAAGGAGAAATGGTTAGTGTAAACAATGACCTTGGACCTAACAAGATGAGATCTAAATTTATCAAATGCAAAAACTACAGCTAGCAATTCTTTCTCTGTAGCAGCATAATTAATTTGAGCATCATTAAGAACTTTACTAACATAATAAATAACATGTAATTTCTTATCCATTTTTTATCTTAAGACAGCCCCAGGTGCATAATCACTAGCATTAATCATTAGCTCAAAACGGAGATTCCAATTCGATGCGACCATTATAGGGGCTGAGGTAAGTTCCTTTTTCAACCTGTTGAAAGCATCAAGACATTCATTAGTAAATTCAAAAGGGACTTCCTTTTGCAACAAAGCACATAAGGGTTTAGAAATCTTGGAAAAAATGTTTAATAAATCTGCAATAGAACCCTAATTGCCCAAGAAAACTCCTTATTGCTTTAACCGAATTGGGGGTGGTAATTTATTGATGACTTCGATTTTTGCTGGATCAACCTTTATTCCGTTATTTGAAATTTTGTGGCCTAGGACAATCCCTTCTTGTACCATAAAATGGCATTTTTCCTAATTTAGCACAAGTTTGGTTTCTTCACATCTCTATAGGACCTGTTCGAGATTGAACAAACATTCATCAAAAGAAGAACCAAAAATAAAAATGCCGTCCATAAATACCTATATTATATTCTCCACCATGTCGGAGAATATGGACATCATACAGCGTTGGAAAGTGGCAGGAGCATTGCACAAACCAAAGGGCATCCTATGATATGCAAATGTACCATAGGGACAAGGGAAGGTGGTCTTCTCCTGATCCTCTGGGGCTATGGGAATTTGGTTATACCCTGAATAACCATTTAAAAAGTAATAACAATCATGCCCTGCTAATCTTTCTAACATTTGATCAATAAAAGGGAGAAGGAAGTGATCTTTTCTAGTTGCTGCATTTAATTTCTTATAATCTATACAAACCCTCCACCCTGTCATAACTCTAGTGGAAATTAACTCATTACTATCATTAGAGATGACGGTCATGCCACCTTGTTTTGGTACCACTTGCACAAGACTTACCAGGAGCTATCAGAAATAAGATAGAAAATTCCTGCATCAAGTAACTTAAGTACCTCAGATTGCATAACTTTCTTCATGTTAGGATTGAGTCTCCTCTGATTTTTCCACACTAGGTTTGTGGTTTTCCTCCATTAAAATCCTATGAACACAAATAGAAGGTATAATTTCCTTTATATCAGCAATATTCCATGCAATAGCCAATTTATGTTCATGTAACACCTTTAATAACTTCTCTTTTTGAGAGGAATTGAAAGAAGAAGAAATAATAACCGGATATGTATTTGATTTTTCTAAGAAAGCATACCTCAAATGAATTGGAAGCTGTTTAATTCAGGTTTTAGTGGGCTTAATATGGATGATAACAATTTAGGTTTAGGAGGGCCAAATTCTTCAATTATAGGTTTATACCTAAAACCATTACCTTGCAATCTATATGCATAGTCCACTAACTCGGCATCCAATTCATTCTCTTCTATTCCTAAAGCTAGACGTGTCTTTAAAGCATCATCATACCTAAGTCACATAAGCATTGAAAAACAATAGAAACACTAAAGTGACAAGGAATAATGAAACTCCCCGAGTACTTTAACAAAGGGGGTAGTTTATTTTGTAAAATAGAACTACACTCCTCAGTTAAGGATACCATAGCAAAATTGTCAAGCTTCTTTTTGTTGGAGATGATTTCCTTCAAGAACTTGGTGTAATCAGGCATCTCAACAAATGCTTCAGCAAAAGGGATGTTGATTTGGATCTTCTTGAAAAAGTCAAGGAATTTCTAAAATTTGGAATCATCATGCTTCTTTTTTACCCTTTGAGGGTATGGTATAGGTGGCATAAAGGAAATTCTGAAATTGGTGAAGACTCTTTTTTTGGTTTGGTTTCTTTAGGCTCTTCTTCTTCATCCAAATTCATAATTTCAACATCCTTGGTTTCATTTATCTTAGCTTCCTTCACTTTAGGAACCACACCTTCTACCACCTTACCACTCCTCAGGTGAATTGCCATACAATCCTATTTTGGATTCACTTGAGTAGTGCTAGGTAGCTTTCCCTTACCCTTTTCACTTTGATCTTTTGCCATTTGACTGATTTGCACCTCTAAATTTTTGATGGCTGCTTGGTTGGACTGGATGTTCTGCTCCATTCTGGTCAGGGCTTGAGAGCTAGCTTAAGCACTTTGATCCATCTTGCTTATAAGTTGAGCAAACATATCTTCAAGCCTCTCTACTTTTTTCTCCCAAGGGGAAGGGAATTGTTGTTGTGTAGAAGATGAAGGAGGTGAATACTGCTATTTTGGTGGTGCTTGGAACCTATGTGGTCCCATTGGTTTTATAGCCCCTTGATTTTTTCATGAAAAATTGGGACGAGACTTCCAACCTTCATTGTAGGTGTTTGAGAAAGGAACATACCTCTGAACTTATCTACCATTGTTTACATAGTTCACCTCTTCCTCTGGCATGGTTGCTTCAATGTTCATACAACCAGCAGTTGTATGCCAAAATCCACCACAAAGAGTGCAAGGATCCCTACCAGACGTGTTGTTGTTCATCAACATATTCAACTTTTTATTTATCTCAGCAATTTAGTAGGCCATGTCAGGTTTAGAACCTACTTCATTAAGAGCAACAGCTTTGTTCCTAGTCACCTTATAATGTGAATTCTCCACAATTTGTTTGAAAATATTCCATAACTATTGGGAACTCAGGTTACTAATATTCCCACCAGCGTTTAAATCCACCAAAGTCTGATTGTGATCAGTGAGACCATAGTAGAAAAACTAAGCCAAAGAGTATGTATCAAATCCATGATGAGGAGACTGGTTAAGGAGATCATTAAATTGCTCCCATGCTTCGTGAAATTTTTCTCCTTCTTGGTCGACAAAATCTGCAAGTGCACATAATCTTTCCTAGTACCTACAAATCAAGTATTCCAAGGTCGTCTCCCACAAGGACTAAGCTACTCACTACTGAATTAATCCTAATTACTTGAACTAAAATAATAAGAAACCTAAAAGATGATTGGATTAGAGTAGACAATAAATTGTAAAGACTATAAACAAATAAGGGAAATCTTATGATTTAGACTTAGGGCTTTGGGGTTCACCAATTTAAAAGATTGCTTAATAAATTATGGATTTGATTAAGGGATAGGTTATAATAACAATTGTACAAATTTACTTATATTCTCTCTTAAGACATATAAGAATACCTAACTAATTGATTACCATCTCTCAATACGAAACCTAACTAGTCAAATTCATTCAGAACAAGCAATTAAAAGTTATCACACGAGTTCACGATATCTCTATCTCTAAATCTAATTTATTTATCTTCCTAGTACACAAATTATACTTCATCTCTCTGTTCATCATATAATTCCTAAGATTACATCTATGGTAATTGGGTATAGAAACAACAATTAAGTTCAAGAAAGATAAATATAACCAAAGAACTTTCATTCAAAACCAATCAATACATACAATATAAAGCAATCCCCCAATTTAGGCTACATACCTAACCTTAATTGGGAGTTAGTTCAAGAACATGATAAAAGAATCCATACAAATAAAGATAATCAACATCCAAGAAAGAGTAGAGAGAAGATTAAAATAAAACAAAACAAAATTGTTTCCAATGCTTGATTGAATCCTTCTTGATCTTCTTCTTGGCCTCCTCGGGTCCTCCTCTAGGTTAAGATAGGTGGCTTGTAACACCCCACTCCCGCAAGACCCGAACTCGACATCGATGGTGATATCCGAGTTCGCGCCCCGCGAGGGTGGCATGTTATAGCACTCGATCATTCAAATTGCAGTACAATTTTTTTTACGACAACATAAAGTGTGAAAATTGATAACCAAATTGGCCCATTTTATTTTATAACCATTTTCAACAAAACAATGTA
>JAOQMS010044498.1:0-10273 GCA_027563885.1 Erythroxylum longipes | reverse complement strand
TGAAACTAAACAAAAGATATAGCATGCTAACAATTAATATGAAATCAAATACACATGAAGGAAAATGCATTCACACATACGAAATAACAAAAAAAAATCTAAAAGGATAAGGGAAAAGAAAAGCTTATTCCGATGGTGGTGGCGAAGGAGCTTCAAAGTTGTTCCTCTGACAGAAGTTGAGGAACCTTTTCTTCAAACTACGCTGCTCCTTGTGAACGTGCCGCATTTGAGTGCTAAGTTCATTTATTTGGGACATCATTTGTTGTTTTCCAGAGACAACCTAGTCTAATAGTTGGTGAAGTCGATTGACCCCCGTTGGTGCACTTGGTTCCTCCTTCATCTGGTTCCTGAGCTACTCGAGATGTAGATGGTCGAGACACGGCTGTACTGATTTGTCTCCTGTGCTTAAACATGGTACGCGTTTGAGGATTACGGAGTTCCATGGAATGAACCTCCACAATCTCGAGATGCCTCAAATATGATATGTCAAAAATATCATGGGGTGTTGTACGTACCTCTTCCAAATTGTGGTTATAAAAAAGAGCTACAATAGTAATAATGTGCCTCATTCCAAAATATGAACTTTGTTTGTTAATGACATTGACAATTGACCTAAAGATTCTAAAAGATGTATTGATTTTTACTTTATGATCCATGCACCATAAGAAAAAGAGTTCTTTATCCAAACATTTACTACTCTCGGTTTTATTGAACACAGTTAAACATATGTATTTATGCAACAGTAAATGTTCGGCATTATGTATTAAAGTGTTTGATGCATTTTGTGAATTAACGAGCCTCCCTTGTTAAAATATTCCAATATGAATCCGCATCAAAATCAGGATGGTCATCTAAAACTTTTGTATTTTGAAAATAGAAAAGATGACACATAACATTAAAATCCAGTTTATATGCAACACTAAATAATCAAAACCAAAAGACATCCATTTTTCGGGTATATTGGACAGTAGTGAAAAATTCAATTGTCATTATAGGGTGAATATTCATGCCACACCGTACGAAACTATTCTACCCTATGTTGTTGGCTAGCCTCTTAATCCTTGTCCTTACTCCTATTTTTTATAACAAATCAAAATTAAAATACCTAGGAGGGATTATTCCCCTATTTTTAAAATCAAGAAACCACGTACCTTCTTCTTCCTAGTAAATCAGGAAAGGAGCCTGATAAGTAGCCGCTAAGTTTGTTTTTCCTTCACTCGAGACTTGTTGGCGCACTTCATCGACTAGTTTCTGAGCCATCATCTTCTTCGGTGCCATTGTAGAAGATAAATTTGCAAGAATAGAGAAGAGAGAGTGAATTTCAACCTAGAGAGAGAGAGCAACAATCTTAACTAAATCTTTATGTTTTTGAATGAATAATGCACGAAGACATGAAAGAATGTAAGATTAATGAAAAGGAACGAGAAACATACCAAGAATCTAGATGAGAAATCAAGAGTTTTTGAGAGAAAAAGGATAGAAAGTCATGGGTTAGAGAGATAGAGTGTGTAAAAATTTGAAAGGATAATGAGAAGAAAAAGGGGGGAAATTTTAAACCCTCCTTCGGATGGGATTCCCACATCCGTGGGAATCTGCATGATTCCCACGCGTGTGGGATTCCTCTCCAGAAACTTTCTGGCGAGGATTCCCACGTCTGTGAGAATTACCCCAATTTCCACGGGCATGAGTTTCGTCTCCAGAAACTTTTTGGAGAGATTTCCCAGGCTCATAGGATTCACTTCAATTCCCACGAACGTGGGAATTAGTGATCCTCACAATTTCAAACCTTCTTTCAAGCTTAAATGAATTCTCTATAATCCCAAATCCTACAAACGCCTCAAGATAATATCATCAACAAGAAATTTGAAAAGAAAACAAGTTGAAATTCAAACAAAATCAACATGAACATCAATCAAACTCAATTAAAAATGATCGTAACTAAAGAAAGAAAACAAGCAAATAGGTAAACAAAACAATCAAAAGGAAATAGAATTCCACGGGTTGCCTCCCATGCAGCGCTTCTTTTAACGTCCATAGCTTGACGCTCTTCTTTCAATGGAAACTCATCCAGGATCAATTATAAACGGCTTGCTTTCACCTTTTTCGTTCAACATCGGTTTTGTAATTTGTAAGTAAGCTACAAATTGTAAAATGAACAGAAGGACAATATTGATAAAGTTGAGCAAACCAATTAATTTCATCAATGTCCTTTTCATTAACAAACTGTCAATAAAATAGGGAATAACAAAACTCCCTGAATCTTCTATCGAATTAAACAGTTTGTTCTGTACGAAGGTGAGTTGCTCTCTTTCTTCCTTAATCACCTTCGTCTCCTCTGCTTCTTCCTCTTCACGAACAGAGACTTTCATAACTTCTTCAAACTTGATGTCTGTTGTCATTTATTCTTCGTCCGTTTGTTCTTCAGAAGATTTGAACACATCAATTGTCTTGAATGGGCTATTATCATTTGGATTCTTAAATACATCATTCATGTTAAATGTCTCTTTATCATTATCAATCCAAAAGATATAATTCTTTTCATAAACATCTACCCAAGCTTTTTCGATTTTCACCTTTGGTATATCAAGAACTGGTGAATGATAGGGAGGGTTGGCATTCTTTTCTTCAATCTCTTTTTTCGTCTCTTGTTCTTCAATAAAGTAGGGTTCAGCATGGTGTTCCACTGGTTCTTCTAGCTCTTCCTCATTCTTAAGTGGGATAGCCTCATATTGCTCTAGTTGATGTAATTCTATATTTCTCAGAGATTCTTCCACACTTCTCTTACAAAATTCACAAGAAAGTTGTCTTACTTGAATCTCCAGGTTGTGAATAGAAGCGACATGATTTTCAAGAATTTGATCGAATTTCTTTTCCAATCTCTTCTGACTTTCCTCCTTGCTGGAAAACATCATCTTTTGGTTCTCTTCCTGAGCTGCCAGTTTGGAATCAAACATCTCTATAAACTTGTCCAACTTACTCTCCATCACTCCAATTCGATCTTGTTGAAATTCAAATAGGTCTTGATGTCCCATGTGAGTACTTGCATTGTTGGACCAATAAAAATCTAGGTGGTTCTGCCATCCTGCAGTGTATGTGTTCCAATAAGAATCAGTACTTCCCCAACCATACTGCGCTTCATTGTAATTTGTAAAAGTTCCTTGCTCCCTATAATAATTATCCTCCATCATTGTTCTTTCTATTTCTTCTCGGAATCTAGGTCTTTAGATTTCTCATTCCTTATTCTAAGATGTCTTGATGTATCTCTACTTTACGCCCCAAACTTCTTCTTTACTAATTTCTGTTGATCTTCGCGTACTTCATGTGTTCATGCACTTGCAAATACACAAGGAAAAGTATCAAAAATATACTCAATAATCAATCCTCGGCAAAGGCGCCAAAAACTTGTTGATGGATTGTAAAACTTATGTACTTGTTTTACGCTCAAAAACTGCAAGTGAACGGGTCATGACTTGTAGTTAGAAAGAGCGGATATCGATCCCACATGGATTGATGCCCAAACACCACTTAATTTAGAAAAGACTTTGTTTAAGAAATAAAATTGTTTAATGTAATTAATCTAGAAAATTAAATTAAAATTAAAAGACTAATGTAAACAATTGATAATACCACAATTGTAGAAAATCTGAAATCAAGGATCTAAATGCTAGAGATTACTTTTTCCTTATTCTATCTCCCTCATATTTTATTGATTGAATTGTGTCTCACTCTAGATTTCCGAATGTACTAATTACCCTCTCTCAAGATGTAACTATTTATCCCTAATTGAATTGACGGGAATCGATTGAACGATATCTCAACCTACCCAATGACTCTACTGATTCAACTAGTTATTACACTATCCTATGAATGATCAATTGACTAATTGACATCTCTATTCTAATTATTCAATTGACATAATAATTGCTAGTCTATAGGTTGCCAACTCTCGTTGTACAATCCTACATGATTTTCATCTCACTCACTCTCTCGATTTGTTGCAAGATGACAATTAAGAACAACAATTATCAAAGACACTTCATTCAATTCAATAAAACATGAGTTTTGACAAAATAATGAAAAAACAATCCCTAATATGAAATTAGCCTAACATAGTCTCCATAACACTATCAGCATTCAAATAATCCATCTTTACAAAGAAAGGAAGAGATTAAAATGATAGAAAGTGAATAAGAAAACTCCTTCTCTTGTTTTCCAAAATCTAGAATTTTGGTGTTGATGTGCTATTTTGCCCAATATTGATGATGATCCTTTTTTCAATCCTTCCTTGATGCTCCAAACAAGTGTTCTTTACCCAAGGATGGTCTTTCTACAGGTAGGTGTCATCTCCCATTGAAGATGGAGGCTTCCTTCTCTTTTTACAGTCCAAAAATCCTAGGTTTAATGAAGCCTCACATATTACTTCAGGTTTCAATTCCCACGTCCGTGGGAATCTGTATGATTCCCACGAGCGTAGGAATTACAGGCAGAAACATTCTGTCGTGATTTACCACATCTGTGAGAATTTGCATGATTCCCACGAACGTGGGAATTAGACATAGTTTCGTGGGAATTAGGTCCCAGATGTAATCCTCTTCTATTTCCTTCTATAATTCCCACGTTCTGTGGGAATTTGCCTAATTCCCACGTACGTGGGAATTGGTCCCAGATGTAATCTTCTTGTCTTCTCTTCTATACTCTCTTGTTCATCCTCCAACTTGCTTCCTCTCCTTTCCTACACAAAAATAAGAAATTCTTACCCTTAATTAGCATCTAACACACAAGAACACAATGGAAATCAAACTTAATGAAAACATGCAAACTAAATCCTAAACTAGAGCGATAAGCAACCATTATGCAAGAAAACATATGCTAATTACCTATAAAAAAATATATCCTAATGCACACCTATTAAAATTCTCCCAACCCAACCAACGTCACAACTTACGAGTAGATGGTACGAGCTTTTCTAGATAAGTACATCCCTCTAAACAAGACAACAAGACTAATAAAGGAAATTATCAATTTCCATCAAAATTACGGGGAGTCTTTATATGAAGGGTGGGAGCAATATAAGGAGCCATCCTCATCATAACCTACCCAATGAATTCCTTTTACAAATCTTCTATAATGGAGTTAATCCACCCATGAGGGGCACCATAGATGCAGTTGCTAGAGGATCATTCATGAGGAAAATAGTTGAAGCAGCACACGATCTGTTAGAAGAGTGACATACAATAGATGTCTTTGGACATCAGAATGAATTAGACAACAGCCATCCTCTTATGATCCAAAAGGAATGATTGTTGTAAATTCAGCGAGTTGAGATCGACAACCTAACCGAGCAACTGAATATCCTGAAAGCCACCTCTTCCTCTCCATTCAAAGCAATTCAGTATAACGGTGAGTTACGTGGACAAGATAGCTATATCGCAGCTGATTGTTTCTTAGGAGAAAAAAACAAAGTGGAGCAATTCAACTTTAATGGAGCACAAGTTAGTTAGGGAGATAGCAATCGTTATTAAAGCACATACAATTCGGGGTGGCAGAACCACCCAAATTTTCATTGGTCTAATAACACTGGGATTCAATTTAAAAATCTAAGGTCATGTGGATTTCAATAGGATGAATACAATGACTATGCTTCCAAATTGTACACGATCATGGATAAGCTTGTAATTATGGATGAGGCCCAGAAGAGGTTAGAAGGGCAAATTGCCTAAGTAAGAAGGACTCATGCCTCTTATATCCTCTACCAGGAGATTTAAGTGGAGCAACTTGTCAATGCGTTATCTACAAGGAGTGTGGGAAGTCTTTCGAGCAACATGAAAGTATATTCAAAAGTGCAAGTTAACAAGTTAAGGCTATCACACTTAGAAGTGGGAAAAAGTTAGAAAAACCATTAGAAAACCAAGCAAAAACCCACCTTTCAGAGGACCAAGAAAAGCTTAAAAAGGATGAAGAAAAGAATGAGGACCCTCCCTATGTTCCTCCTCACCTTACCCATTAAGCATAGCATTCGTGCAAATTGATGTAGTCGCATCTTTAAAGGAGCAAGAGTAGCATGAACATATGACAGTGGTGGTAAAGGTTCAAAAAGATATAGACAACTCTATTTGCGAAGTGGAAGAATCAGAGGGGATGAAAGTGATTGAGGACAAAAGAGAACAGGTCACCTTCTTACTAAACAAACTATTAGATTTGATGAAAGATTCAGGGAGTTTCGTTATTCCATATTTTTTTGATAGTTTGTCATTGAAAAGGACATTACTAAGCTTATTAGGTTTCCTTGCTTTGATAAATTATGTCCTTTTCATTATTTTCCAACATGTAGTTTATCTACAAGCTATGAAGCTGATGTTGAACCAGAACGGTGAAAGCAACCCACTCATAATTGATCCCGGTTGAGTTTCCAAGGTTGTAAGATCAAGCTAATGACCATAAATTAACACGTTTAGTTGTTAGATTTAAATTTTGCATAGTTAGATTGTTTTAAATTCTAAAAGATAAGTTAGGTTGATTTGGAAGGATTGGGGATTAGTAATTCTTTTACTCTTTGTGAATTAATTGTAAGATAGGAAAGCAATCTCATTGGAAAACGAATTTGGTCTCTGACACCATCACTATCACCATCTCAATCACCATGACGAGTTTGATGCTCTAACCCTTATCTTTTATCTTTATTTTTATTTTTCTTTTTACCTTTTTTTGTTCTTATGTTCTTTTATTACATTGTTTTTATCCCTACCTTCAATGTTGTTGCTTGCTCTTCTCACATTGAAGACAATGTGTTGTCCAAGTTTGGGGAGGGTTGTGTGTATATATGTTTTTACCTTGAATGTGAATTTTGCTCTTTTAATGTTTTTTATGTTAGTCTGTTTATATTACATAAGGTGAATTGTGAGAATATGTCAATGACTAGAACTAAATGGAATTGATTTAGATTTGAACATAGTCTTTTAGGTTGCTAAGATTTATTTGCTTATGAAATTAGTGACCTAGGTTCTTTGGTCAAATATGCATGTTAATTAGGATTTGATGTTAGTGTATTCACCCTAGAAAGTTGTCACATTCATTTATAATTTTAGTCCAATAGAATAAGTAGCATTGCTAGTATATTTTCATGAGAATGATTAGCTAAAGTAATAAGGTAGGCATTATTAAAATGTGAAAAAAATATGTGTAAATCATAAGCAAATAACTATTTTGCTGGCCTTTAGGTTATGAATAGAGCTAGTATCTATTTGAGAATGTGATGTAGCTGAACAACCGGATCGACACGCATCACAAATGTGTGTCTTCGCGTCAAAAGACTATAATGACATTCCAACCAAGCTGTTTAATAAAAACATGACTTAGTTGAATAACCGGATCAACATTCATCACAAATGTTTTCCTTCATGTAAAAGGCTAGGTTCATGTCTATAAAATCAACAAAAATAAGTTTTTAAAAAAAATAAGCCTACCGATCTTTGTAAAAAGCTTTAATTTTCATAAAAACTTACTTAGGGATAGTTACATTTTTTATTGACTAAATGATGATCAATGTTTGTACGCAAGTGATAGGGGTGAATAAACATAACATCAAAATGTCTGGATTAGTTATATTTTTAGTCCAAAGTGCTTAGACGCGGATTTCGCATATTAATAAGTTAGAACAACTTAATGAATAGTGTTCGAAGTTAAATTTGTTTCGTGAAGTTTGATGCCATTGAATCATTATTGCATTTACGTGTATGTTGTGTTTTACTTATTTTGCTTTGCTTGTTTTGTTTTTGCTTGTGGACGGCCAAAAGTTTAAGTGAGGGATGTTGATAGTTGTAGATTGCATCATGTTTTTGTGGATAGTTAGACATAGAGCATGTAATTAATGTCTACTTTATTTTGAGTCCAATCATATTAGTTCTTTGACATTAGCTATTAGTTTAATTAATAATATTTGTAAATTATTTACAAAATGTCATTCCACCTTAGCCAAAGATTTCCCGAATCAATACTAATCGAGAACAACGGAACATTCTCCCTAATTACTTTAGAGTGATAAATCTTATCTTGATCACATAACTATCTCAATATAATTCATGCTACATCTAATGATTACCGATTGAATAAGCCATGATTAAATAGGTCATAAATAGTATCAAAACGTAGTAATCCATATACAAGATAACTTTGTTAATCTTAAGTCAAATAATCACTTATACAATCATGACAATGAGAATTCCATAAACATATAATTAATGTTCTAAATAGATTTCTCATATTGGGTCTATTCAATGAACTTATTCTCTAGCAAGCACTCACACGTTTGTTTAAGTATCTTTATATTTTAGCTTATGAGATCGACTACTTCCTTCATAAGGAAAAACAAAACGTGTGCTAATTTTTTTTACTTTTTATTAAAGTCCAATCTCAATAAAACAATGACTAAAAATATTTAGGAATAATACATAAATGCAATATGAATCTCATAATTATAATCTCATAATAATTTTATTTGTAATGTACAATTATCCAATGAACTTTATTATATACATCTAAACATGTACAAGATAAATAATGCTTTTAAATAATTTATCACTAAACTACAACCAAATCGATTAACTGTAGGACATAAACCAATAATCATATCTATGATACATTCTAAAATTGTCTATTCATGGGCCATGGTGAAAATCACTTGCGGCCAGACATTAAATGAGGAAACTTGAGCTTTGAAGAGGAAGAAATTATCGTTAAACTTCATCAAATGCTAGGAAACAGGTTTTCTTATATATTAGCTTAATGATACCCTTTCTCTCTCACTCTTGGCCTTAATATTTACCCGTTTTCCTTTATATAAATGCTTCTCGTGTGCTTCATTGCTCAGGAATCAAGACAAACACTGTAACTTTGTTTGGTAATTTCAAAGTTGATGGTCTGCAATAGCAGCAAAATTACCAGCAAGAACAGACAATGAAATAAAAAACTACTGGCATACCCATCTCAAAAAAAGGCTTCATAAAACTTTAGCTGCTCGAGGTAGCAGTTGCCATGACACTAAAGCACCAAAAAGTGCAGTTTACGACAATGCATCATCTTTGTCTAATCCAGTAAATAAAGGCAATCGAACTCTGGGGGATCCACCAAAATTTTCTGAACAGTATTTATCGTCATCACAAGGGTACGTACCGAGTTCTGTTGCACCAATGGAAGATAGATATTGTTTGGGTAGCAAAAACGACGTGGAGTTCTGGTACGGACTGTAGCTGGAAGCAGGAAGTTCGAGAGAAGCAACCATACACGGAAGTTTTTGAGAACTTAAGTTTGAAATTTTTCTCTCTCATTTCTGGACATTTTCATAAAGTATTGTGGACAATTAGTAAAAATGTGGATGAAATAAGTATTTTCATAAAGTAAAGTACTGTTTCCGCTGATTAGCGAAATTGTAGCGATGTACTTATCAATGGAAGTGGTAAGCCGTGGCTAAGAAAAAGAAACTGCAGATTTAACAAGCAAGAAAATGCGAAATTTCAATAATTGGCTGTAAATAATGCCAATTTGCATAGCTCAGCTAGAAGAGGACAAGATTGTCGGTTAAGGAAACATGAACCGAAAAGGCTTAACAATGAAACACGTGGAACGTTCACGGTGGGACTCGAACCCACAATCTCCCGCTCCGGAGGCGAGCGCCTTATCCATTAGGCCACGCGAACAGAACATCTTTGCTCAGTTAACTTATTTACTTTTGACAATTGAGTGAAGGTATCCCTCACTTTCGTCACGAATGATGTAATAATAATCACTCATGGCTTTTCTCACTACACGGGCTGTCCCGGTCAGAGGGCATATGAAAATAATACGTGAAGTTACTTACATTAGTGAATTGAAAAAAAATATTTTCGTTATCATCCTTAATCTTATGGAATATTTCATTAAATACAATTTTTCAACCTATGTACCGTTCAAGTGTTTATAGAACAAACCATCTATTACCCTGTGTTTGGTTCGTGTCCTCATAGGTGGAGACAGATGACAGGGACAGAAAAATCCTATCTCCGACATGTTTGCTTGTTGTCCCCACCAATTTCTGTCCTGACTCCAGATGACGGAGACATAAAATTTTTGTTCCTTCCAAAACCAGAGGACAAGAATGCAGAGATGGAGACAGAAACAAAACACACACATAAATTTACAAGAAAACCCTCCCCACGATTTACTTCTGATTAGTTAATTATAATATTTTAATTAATGAATAATAATATTTTAATTAAATATAATGTAATGTAATTAAATA
>JAOQMS010044497.1:0-10275 GCA_027563885.1 Erythroxylum longipes | reverse complement strand
GCAGAAATCACTGTTCACAAATGCATGAGCACGAGATGTGTTTTCCTAATGACCTCACGTATACACATTTCTATAATGCAACCTGTTAGACGGAAACGGGATGTTACATAGAGCTTCCAAGTTCTTTTTCAATTCCTTGTCTATTAGAAGGAATGTTAATAAAATATGCTCGATAATCAGTATGGGGGGAAGAATTCTCAATGATCAACCTAGTTTCATGGAGGAAGCTGTTAATTTCTATAAAGGGATTTTGGGTCCAAACATGGGTTCTGGTTTCTCTATGGTACCCTTTCAAGGACATTATTATCAACAGAATCCCACTTGAAGCTATTAGAGAATTGGTGGAAGACATTATAGATGATGAGATCAATACTACGACTTTTGCAATGAATGGGATGAAAGCTCCTGCACCAGATGGGCTCAACGATTTTTTCTTCCAAAAGACATGGTCTATTTTAGGACCCATGGTAAAAAAGGTCATATATGAATTTTTTGCTAATGGAGTGCTCCTAAAGGAGTTTAATAAAATATATCTCTGCTTAATTCCCAAAACTCCTAACCCCTCTACTTTTGGTGATTTCAAGCTAATTGCATGGACTAAGTTTCTCTACAAAATCATTACTAAAATCCTAACAAAGCGATTGAGGGAGTTCTCAATCTCATTATCAATGAAAATTAGAATCCATTTATGAAGAATAAAGATATTGAGGACAACATTGTTATTGATCAGGAACTTCTTAAAAGATATACCAGAAGGAACTCATTCCCTAACTGTGCTGTTAAAACTAAGTTTAACAAAGCTTTTGATTGCATCAATTGGCCTTTCCTATTAAATGTTCTTAAGGAGTTCAATTTTCCTGATCTTGTTATTAACAGTGTTCTTATTAATGACACGCCTTCTAGAATTTTCAAGGGTAAGAGATGAATTAGATAAGGGGATCCCCCTTTTCCCTTTACTTATTTATCCTTTGTATAGAAGTCCTCATGCTAATGATCAAGGCCAAAGTCTCACAAATTCCTAAATTCAAGCTCCACTCCAAATGTAGAAGACTCTTACTCACCCATCTTTGTTTTGTATATGATCTTATTTTATTCTCCAAAGCATACCTAGACTCTGTTAAAATACTAATGGATACTCTGAATGAGTTCTCTAAGATGTCAGGTCTTAAAGAGAACTTTCACAAAAGCCACTTTGTACTCTCTACTATGGTAAAATCTATCCAAGACACTATTTCCCCTCTGACTACTATGGATAGGAAAAATCCTCCTCTGCAATATCTAGGTCCTCCTATTTCTAGCAAAAGGTTATCTTTCAATGATTTTCTACCTCTTATTGAAAAAATTCAAAGGAGACTTGGCAAATGGGCTAATAGATTCTTGTCTTATGGTGGAAGAGTCCAGCTTATTCAGTCTAATTCACTCATTGAGGCAGCTAAGTTCTTAGTAGAACCACAAGCTTCCACTCCACTCTAGAAGAGGAAGGTGCTATTTCTTGCCATATCTACCCAAAAGATATGGAAAGAAAGAAATTAGTGAAAGTTCCAAAACATGGAACGTTTAGCTGATTTAGTGCTACAATCAATCATTCAAACAGGGATAGAACAATATTCACGCTAGGAAATGGAACAAGATCACTGGACAAAGGATTGGGAGTCAAATCTTACCTGAGGAAGCCAAATACTGCAAGTTGATGGGCGAGTTCAATTGCTTCTCTATTATCTCCATGACTTCTACAAAAATAAAGGAAGATGGGTAAAATAGCCATATTCAGGCATAGTTCCAGTCACGATGAATAGGAAGATTCTTATCTGAAGGGAGTCACGGATTGAGTTATGGATTTATTGGGACATCCAACCCTAATTTGGAACATCTTGAAAAGCTCAAAGGATGGGTTGGGTTCTTTTACCTTTTTGGAACAATGCAAGAGTTTTCGTCATTTTTTAATGTTATTTATTCAGTGTGTCCGAACGGTGTCATGCTTTCAATTGGTTTTTGATGTAGTATCTCCATATGTAATTCTTAACTATTGGAGAGTGATGTTATTCTCTAGTAGTCTTTATTACTTTCTTTTTATTCATTAATTTAATTTTAATTTCTCAAAAAAATTCATATCATCCCTTTCTGGAATAATCTGTTAAAGAGAATTCCTTTCTTAAATAGTGTTTTGCTTGTCCCCATTAGTTCAACTTAATCTTTATTATGAAACACCTTTTTAGTAGGCTTTAAAATCTTCTTCTAGTCAACTGGTTTCCAATTGTAGGTCATTAGAATTACATATTTCATAATTTCCCCAGTCCTGTCTAATTTCATTATGGACATTGTTATAATTTCTCTCCTTTTTTCACCTCTAGGCATATGTGGGCATAACATATCTTGTCCGTTTTAGCAAATAGTGAATCCAAATAGACTAGCTTCCCAATTGAGCAAGAAATGTAGCTTAATCTCTCCAAAATCCAATATTCGAGAGGTACATTGTAGAAATTGATCCACAATAAGACTGCCTCAATATTCTTTCTATCTAAATTTGGCTTCCACTTCTGAATGAATATAGGTTGACCATCAATGTGTTAGGGCCCCTGTTCTAATATTTACAGAAAATTTACATCATTAGTAGATCTAAATATGAAAATGTCTTTGATATGGATGAATTGTGGAAAGAACCTACGAGGCAGATAACAAATACTTGTAAAGAGGAGTGTTTTATTAGCAGTCTATTAAAGGAGTATTTTATTTTTAGTAAGAGTTTATTATTTCTGCACTGGTTTTGATTATAGTTATGTTATTAAAAACAGCTTGAATAGGAGTCTTTGTAGGAGTCCTAGTTTAAGAGGAACTTTTATGTTTCTTTGGTTGTATAAGGCTATTGCATTAAGTAAAAAAGTAAGCAACAAGTTATCATAAAAATTAGCTTAGAAGTAGAATAATTTACTCTAATCTTAACTAGCCTTGTCCTTGGCAAGTGCTGCTAGTTTTCATCCTCAAAAATAGGTTTTGCGAGGAAGGGAACCAATGTAGCTAAGGGAAAAGATATTAAATTTTCTAAGAATCGTCCTTGGACTTGATCCCAAACACAAGCACACAATAATTTTGTATCAGAGAAGGAGTTCATAGGTGAAATAGCCCATTCAACTGCAGAGCAATCTTCTGCAAATTGGTAGATGGATCAAAGGAAGCAAGCATTAGAGATGGTTTAGTAAGAATTGAAGGCTTAATATACAGAGATTATCTACATACTTGCAAGGTTGGAAGGTATAAAAGCGAGTAAGTATTAAGCATTATTACCATTATCATAGGAGGAGAGGACCGATGTGGGTAGCGAGGCAAGAATGGTGCCTAAATATACTAAGATGGAATTTCCAACATACGATAGCTTGGTGGATCTACTGGTTTAGTTTTACCGGTATGAGAAGCTTTTTCTAAGTCAACGAACGACAGAGGAGGAGATCGTAAGATTGGCAACCTTCTATTTAATGAGGAGGCCTAACTGTCATTCTTTCAATTTGAATAAGAAGAACGATGGTTGCATTGATACTCTTTCAAAAGACATTGCAATATAAGATTCGGCCCTCTTTTTAGTAACAACCCTATAGGAGAATTAGCAAACATTAAACAGACAGGGAGCATATAAGAATATCAATGCCAATTCCAAACACTGTTGGCTCGAACCAGTAGGCTTTCATAAGACCTAAATGTAAATATATTAATGGCTGGGTTAGTGGAAGGGCTGTAAATTGAGGTAGAGATGCAATTTATTGTTAATCTTGGAGATGCAATGAGCTTACTAAAAGCATGTGAGAGAAAATTGCAATGTATATAAATGCAACACACTTAAGAGGTAAGAGGCAGACGAAACACCACCCTATGACCATCTTCGTTGTTGGACAATAGTAGTAACAACATCAGTGTGAGTGTGATCACACTTTTAAGAAGTAAGGTAAAATCAAAGGCTAAAACAACAATCTCCAGTATAGTCAGTACTTTGCCCAGTAGAGCAGAATGGCTGAAATAAGAGAGAAGGGGTTGTGCTAGAATTATGAGACTTATTTTGTGGGGCATAAATGTAAGCGACTATTTTGGATTGAGTTGGTAAATACTGAGGAAGAAGGGGAGGAACTAGTGGGGAGAGAACCTAAGATATCTTTGCATACCATCACTGGCATAACCTAAGTTTGAGCTTGAGGGAAAGTTCGATGTTGAAGAGGAAAGCGATGATATGAATGCAATGTGGGAAGAACCTACGAGGTAGAAAACAACTACATGTAAAGAAGAGTGTTTTATTAAAAGCCTATCAAAAAGATCTTAACACATTTTCTCAATCTAGGTTTTTTGGATAGACATTACAATAAGAGATTTGAGGTTATGGGAGCACCAAACATCCCTAGAATGTATCTCTTTTTTGAACTATTCAAATTAAGCCGTAACATATTAAAAAAATCTAAGTTCTCATCAAAAGTTGTAGAGAGTAACAGTCTTCTATATAAATAATAAGAAATCATTTGTAAAAGCTAAATGACTAATTTCATCTCCCTACATTTGCAGTGGTAAACAAATTTATTCTATAGCTTAACACCACACTGAATCAGTCTTGCGAGAGCCTTAATAGCTAAAGTGAATAAATAAGGAGATAATGGATCCCTTTGTCTAATTCCTTTAACTCCCCCAAATATCTCAGACGAAGAACCATTAACTAGCACACTGAATTCAGTAGAGCAGGTACATTTAATCTAGTTAGTAAACAAAGGAGGGAAACTATATACTTTCAAGAACTTGCGTTTGAAGTCCCATATAAGAGTGTCAAAAGCTTTGAAGAAATCTATCTTCACTGAATAACTCTTCATCGAGGGTTTAGAATCGGTGGTGTATCAAAGACCTCATTCTCACGTTATCACTTGCTAGTTCTAATGCTTGCTTCAGCCTTCACTTATCAAAGAAATAAGGAACTAGGAACTTACAATTGGGAAAGTGATCTAACTGATCAATGACTCTGTGAGAATGGTCCCCAAGTTATGCCTTAGTAACCCATTTGTATAAAAAGGGGTAGCTTTAAATACGCAATCAGTTTTTGTTCAAGAACCTATTCCTTATATCGTATTGAAAAATTTTATGATATATTGAAAGATTCTTACATAAACCATATTACGGTTAAAATAAAGGAATTCTAAGGATTGATTCAATTTTAATTTCTTAACTAATATTTTAATTTAACAATTTATGAGACATTTAATGTGTGATCGACTAAACGAATTTATGAAATACTTATTTGAAAAAATCTCGTAAAAATTATATAATTAATAAAGTTGTAGAATTGTCACATGTCTTGGGAACTTTACCTTGAGTATATATATCATAATTTCACATATATAAAATTACGCAAACTTGAATATTAGTATAAAATTTTAATTATTATAAAGAATTTTTACTTATTAAATTATATATAATTAATATAAGAATAGAAATATATTTGCATTTATCATATTATACATGTAATTGAAAATAAACAAATTCTACTCCTTACATATTTAAACTATGAAAATACACTTTTTTTGTTATGTTTCAAAAAAAATTATACACAAACTTTTCATTTTATCGACAAACTTGATTATCTAGTATAAAAAGAGAAATTATTGTGAATCATTATCTCTCTTTAGACTTATATTTTATTTTATTATAATGTCTTGTATAGTGTTAAAATAATTCATCATGTATCATTTTATATTTGTTTCAAACACTATATATTCTGAGAAAATAAAATTATATGTTAACTATATTTCATAACAGACTTATCACTCTATGACATTTTAAAGTTTTTAATCGCTTTATGTTATTAGTTATTAAATGAGATTATAATATTTATGGTTATTAAATTAATCGGTTAACATATACATAGTAAATATAGCATTTGCAACTTTGGAGACCTGCATTAGGGTGGAATTAAGCTAGATATGGTTAAACAAGAGAGTATCCCTTGATGGGTGAATATTCATAATATCTCTTTGGAATACTGGACTATCAAAGGATTAGTTCATTGGCTAGCTACATTGGTAGACCTCTTTGCATAGACGAAATCACTTTTAAAAGGAAACTTATTAGCTTTGCTAGACTTTATATAAGTGTAGGTATAGATAAAGACCTCCCAAATGTCATCCTTAGTATGAGGCTTAGTGAGGAAGGCAAGTTCATTAAAGATAAAGTCAATGTTTCCTACAACTAGAAACCCTTTCTATAACATCAAGGAAAAGTTTAAAGGCCAATTAGAAGGTTACTCTCCAAAGGTGATTATGAGGAATTGGTAAATTTTGATACAAATCCCCAAAATACAGTGACTCAAATAGCTCAAGCTTCATCCTCAAATGAGGTCCCAATTCTAGCAACTCAAAGTACTAAAAAACAATAGAGCAAGATGTTACATTAGCTTTGAGTAAAGATTTAGAATCTGCTAGAATTTGCCTACCACCATCCCCAAACAATTCTAAACCTGAAGAACATTAGAAGATAACTACTACCACCTTAGTGAGGAAAGAAAAATGAAACCCTATAATAGAGATAGAAAATGGGGAATTCCTAAGCATCAAAAGGAGGAAATTTGATTATAAGTTTAAGGGTAAGGGCTTCACTTCCTCTTCACCTCTTTAATGTTTATAATTTATGGAACATTAGGACCATTAATTGCCTTAATAAATTATCCACTATTAGATAATTGTTATTGAATCAAAAGCTATTTTAATGAGATTATTTGAAATCAAAATCAAGTTGGACAATTTACTAAAGTTGAGGGCCCTATAAGGTTTTCGAAATATTATTTCTAATTAATAACACCATCACATAGGTCAGATAATTATAGCATATAACCCTAGAATGAAAAGAGTCAACTTGCTCAACTCTAATGATCAAATGATGAATTTAGATGTCACTTTTCTTCAAGGAAATCACGTAATGCTTATAATATTTGTCTATGCCTCTAACCATTTCTTAAAGAAGGAATTTATAGAGAAATCTTATGAAAATTCACATAACATTTTAGGCAATGACTTACTTATCTTTGGCAATTTGAATACTATCTTGCAAAAAGATGAAAAAATGGGACTTGTAGGCCCTAACTCTTCTCTCCTAAGTTAAGGGAATGTGTGTAGAATATTAGCATAACCAATCTAAAGATAGAGGGATGATTCCACTATTGGAGCAACAAACATAATGGTGGGTAGTTATTAAGAAAGAAAATAGATCGTTCCTTTGTGAATGAAGGTTGAATAGATAAATTCCCTAAAAACAAAGCTACTTTGGATGCTCATAGAATCTCTGATCATTATCCTATTATTATATAGTACTTGTATGTTAGTAGCAATAGAAAGGGCCCTTTCACATTCCCTCCACATTCACTAGATAAGAATCTATAATCAATTCCCTCCATATTCACTGGATGACTCATTTAGGGCTTTCCAAAGGCATTATTAAGATAATGAAGAAGACCATGAGAATCTTCCTATAGGGAGGCAGAAAGGAAGCAAAATTTTTGGCAAAAAAGAGCCTAATAAATAAAATCCTAATAGTTAAGAGATTAATGAAACTATTGGTCACAAACTCTCCCTAGACTAGCTAGGTCCATAAGCATATCCTTAAAAATAGAAGCATCTGGGAGCTAAACTCTACAACAATACCCGCATGATTTCTTTCTTAAATTGTAAAATCTAAGAACTTCTTGGGTAACTTTATCAAGTGCATAATAGGTAGTGGTGCAAAGGCTTCCTTCCACTTTGATAACTATAGTAACATTAGTCCTCTAATGTTCTCAAAATTTAGGCACTAACTACTATAGGAGCTTCCTAATAATGCTAAGGTGGAAATTTGGATACAGGCTCAAAATTGGGGTAATTGCCCTCCTTCATTATCTCTTATCATTCCCTATAATAAGTAAGGCATCCTTTTGGAAAGTTCACCAGTTGGTCTATTAAAGAACTAGTAAAACCTAGAGGCACAAGGATATAATGGTACCCCATTATCTAACACAAGGCCCTGCTGCCTAAGATCACTTTCCTATTATGGCTAGTCTTGATAAATGGACATTCCATTAAGGACACAATCAACTATCTTAATTTAACAAACTCCTATGCTCTTTACAGAACATAAATGGAAAATTCTCCTCACCTATTTTTTTAATGTAGTTACTCAAACTGGATATGAGATAGATTAGAGGAAGCTATCAATTTGATGAGAAGATTTTTCAATCTCTTCTCAATGGTTAACTGGTCAACATCAGACATCACAATCACAACAAATGAGATGAAGGTCATCATAGTATATTAGGGTTGAAATTAAGATGAAATTGACAAAACATTGAGGGAGATGAAAAGTGGTAGGGCAGTAGAGCTTAATGAGATATCCATATAGGTGTGCAAGAGCTTAGGCACCGAGGGTATTACTGGGTTAGCCAAGCTTTTTAATGTGATCTTTAAGTTTGCAAAAATGCCAGATGGGTGGAGATTTAGTATGTTAATTTCTTTCTACAAGAACAAAGGGGACATCTAAATCTACAATAATTATAAAATGCATTAAATTACTTACTCACACCATAAAGTTATGGGAGAAGGTGATTGAGAAGAGAGTAAAAAAAGATGCTTCTATCTTAAAACATTAGTTTGACTTCATGCCATAAAGGTCCACAACAGAAGCTTTAGATCTCTTAAGAAGGTTAATGGAATAATACAGGGAAATATAATGTAGCCTAAAAATGGTTTTTATTGATTTAGAAGGAATATGATAGGGTACTAAAGGAAATCATATGGAAGTGTTTAGAAGTTAAGGGGGTTTTTATTACTTATATGTGAGTTATTAATGATATGTGTGAAGGTGTAAAAACTAGAGTAAGGATGATAGGAGGAGATAGATAGCATTTTTCTATAGATATTAGGCTACACCAAAGCTATTCTTTAAGCCGCTTTTTATTTGTAGTAATGATTGATGAGCTATCTAAGAATATCCAAAGGGATGTGCTTTAGTGTATGTTGTTTGTTGATGACATTGTTTTAATGGATGAGACAAAAAAAGGGGTTAATGCTAAGCCTGAACTTTTAAGGGATAAGTTAGAGTCGAAGATCTTTAGATTGAGTAGGACTAAATTGAGTATGTGGAGGGTAACTCTAACTGAGTATATGGAGGGCAACACTTTGGGACATAAGGTTCTTACCGATGTGGAGGTAAAGATAGGTTCAGAAGTTGTACCGAAAAAGGAGTGTTTTAAATATCTAGGATTTATCATTGAGAGCAGTAAAGAGATTGATGAAGACATTGTTTATTGAATCAAATCAAATTGGTTTAAATGGAGAAGTGCATTAGGAGTTTAGTGTGAGAAAAAGGTACTACTCAAGCTTAAAGGTAAATTATACGTTTAGTGATTAGGCTAGTCATATTCTATGAGGCAAAGTGTTAGTCAATCAAACAAGTTTATAGTCATAATCGAATAGTGGCAATGTACTAAAAAAGATAATGTTAGGAATGTAATGGTAAGGGAAAAATTAAAGGTTGCTAATATTATTGACAAATTAAGAGTGACAATACTTAGGTGGTTTCAACATATTAAGAGGAGACACGTAGATGCTCTCGTAAGAAGATGTAAGAAGATTGTATTTAGAGAGACTATAAGAGAAAAAAGGGAGGCCTAAGAAAGATTAGAAGGAAGTGATCAATGATGATATGACATTGTTGAAACTTATTGAAAATATAACCTGCAATAGAAAACTTTGGCGAACTAAGATACAAATGAGAGATCTTTGTAGTTCTAATAGGTCTTTTAACAATTTTTTCTTCTAGTTGTTGTAATTATTATCAACAACAACAACAACAACTCTCTCCATGTAACATCCCATCACCGATGGGAAGGGTAGAATAGTAATTTTGAGTGGTCCATGGGCATTTAGAAATGACTCTACATGTTTATGCATACACATATATATGACTGGTACATTTTGCACATGAAAATGACTGTCCCGGTATAAGTGTGAAGAAATGGGATTGTGAATAAATATGATTTGTGTGTGTATAAAAAATTATGTTGGAGAGGGTCATTTTAGTTTTCTGATTTTTTGTGAATTTTAGAAATTTTTCGGGAAATTTTCGGATTCATTTCTGCACTAGGAAAAATGTCAAGTGGCAAGAAAATTGATAAATAGCAGTAGAATGAAGAGTCGAATGGCAGTGAAAATCCTTATTTATGACTGTGGGATTTTAAGGAAAAATGACATTGAAAATTGAGAGACAATTGGATTCGAAATTGGGAGTCAA
>JAOQMS010044496.1:0-10276 GCA_027563885.1 Erythroxylum longipes | reverse complement strand
CTTAATTCCTTCTCATGCATTTAATCCATAAGCTACTTATGCTTAAGTTAATGAAAAAAAATTTCAGGGGGCCGACAGGCTCCACCTTAAGATCATCATCAATTCTTCTAACCGTAACTGGAGGACTTAGTAGTGAATTTTTTTTTCACTTGACAAATCCCAAATACTATCTTCATCAAAAGTGAAATCCACGCTAACAACAATCTTCTTAGTCTCTAAACTGTACAACTTGTATCCTTTCATCTCATAACTGTAGCCAATGAAAATATATTTTTCTACTTTGTCATCCAGCTTCTTCCTTAACTCATCATGTACATGGGCGTAAGCAACACATCCAAACACCTTGAGATGATGTCAAAGAAAGAAGAAAAAGGTACCTTTATCTCAATAGCACAAAAAAAAAACTCCACCACACATACACGCAAACACCTTAAACCCAAATCCATAGTTTTAAGCAAAATCAGAACCCGTGGACTGCCACCCCAAGTTCAACCCAAAACATAAAGAGAAAACCTAAACATCGCTATAAGAAGGAACATTTGGATGCAGAGTTAAAGCTTGTAGGAGAGTATGGTCTGCGATACAAGAGAGAGTTCTAAAGAGTGCAGTATGCACTAAGTCGTATTAGAAATGTTGTTAGAACATTTTTGCTTGATGAGAAGGATCCTTGTTGTATCTTTGAGGGTGAAGCTCTTATTCTAGATGTAGTAAAATTTTAATCACCACAAATCTAACTTCTAATTGATTTATCAAACCAAAATCATCAAAGTCGTATCTCAATTTACATGAACATCACCAAACAACTTTCTTTGTTTTTGTCCTTTTTTTTGTTCTATAGCCACGACACACACTTAATATATATATATATATATAGGTTAAATAAGACTTAATTGTATGTTAACACTCAATACTTTATTCAATTTATTGATAAGCACACTAAATTTATGTGGTTATATTTTTCCAGAAAACAAGTAGTTGATGTATTTAAATTTTTCCATACCATGGTACAAAAACAATTTGGCACTAAGATAAAGAAAGTCCAAATCGACTGGTCGAGGAATTTCAAACTCTGACAAACATTTTTGTAAAACTTGGAATACTCAATCAATACCTATGCCCACGTATTCGTGAGCAAAATGGAGCCCATGAATGTCGTCACTGCGACATTGTCACCAAGAATTTGTCACTCCTAGCCTATGCCTCTTTACCACTGAATTATTAGGAACAAGCTTTTGTAAGTTCCATCTTTCTCATAAATTACATAATTACTTATGTCTTACATGATAAGTCATCATATCAGTGTCTCTACAAATGGAAACATGATTATAAATTCTTAAAGACATTTGGGTGTCTCAATTTCCCTTTTCTTTGACCATATAATCAACATAAGATAGATTTTAGGTCCAAGCCATACATATTTTTAAGATTTAGTGTTAAACACAAAGGCTATTTCTGTTATCATCTTCCATCATCCAAAATGTATATGGATAGGCATATTGTGTTTGACGAAAACTCGTTTCCATATGCATCTACAGTACCAAAAAATCTTTCTTTAAAGAATTTCTTTAGTCCTAGTTCTTTTACACTTTTATTTAATGCAAGCAATGTATCTCTGAATTAATTTCTTTAATTCCTCATCTTGCACTAGAGCAGTACCACCCTCATAACTAACTAGCCCACAAAACCAAAGCCTATAACCTGGTCAATTACCACAAAGTACAGAAAGCATGCCATGTTTAGACCCCACAGAAACAACACCTTCCTAAAGTCTAGTGACTTTCAATGGCCCAGTCTCTATGTCGACTAACTTCAGAGCTGCTATAACTTCTGTAGGGCCTCTTCCTAGTGTGCTTCAACACCTGAGACTAGTAGAGAATAAGACTCATTAGATGCTTACACGTGCTTAGACAAAGTCACTTAAGCACAAAGCCCTTATATCAATTTGACATCCTATTTTATTGACAAAAAGATGGAGCCAACGTGTTATTCTCAAGTTTCCAAAGACGCTCAATGGTGCAATGTTATGCAAAGTGAGCTTGATGCTCTGGCTCATAATAAAACTTAGGTTTTGGTGCCAAAATCCCCTCATTCAAATATCATATGCTGCAAGTGGGTGTTTCCCATCGAAACAAATCCAGATGAGCCCATAAATAAATATATGATTTGCTTAGTGGCTAAGGGTTCACTCAACATTTTGGAATTGATGTCTTTGAGACATTTTCACCGGTGGTTAAAGTAACAACATTAAAACTTATGTTATCAATTGCTCCTCGCAAAGGATAGATAAAGAGAGTTTAAAAGTGTAAAGGATAGATAATTCTTGAGAGGTGACCCGTGGCCCGACCCATTTTGATATCTCTATTTACAGGAGTATAGTAGGGGCATTACAATAAGTCTCGATTACACAGCCTGATATCTCATATGTTGTAAATCGTGTTTATCAATATATGCACACTCCAATAATAGATCACTGGTAAGTCATGAAGCATATACTTCACTTTCTTAAAGGCACTTACATCTATGGATTATTTCTTCAACCTAGTAGAATCAATCATTAGTGGCGTATTCTGATTATTCTTAGGTTGATGATCTCGATAATTGCAGATCAACACAAGGGTATTGTGTTTATTTTGGAGGCAACTTGATTAGTTGGTCATCTTATAAGCAACAGTCTATTGTTAAATCAAGTACTGAGGTCGAATACAAAGCTTTAGCTTCTACCACAGCTATACTCATTTGGTTTTAACAACTCTTTAAGGAGCTCTGTGTATATCTTCTAACTATGTTGATATTACCAAATTTGTCTTCCACTTACATACATTTTGATCCCGTTTTTCATTAAAAAAAGGTCGAAGCACAGTTGCATTTGTTAACGTTACAACACATTCCCATATTGAAGAAATATAAAGATGGAGGAGCCTTCTTAAGTTACAAAAATAAAACTCCTTCAACTATCTTAAACATTCCAAAAAACTGTCTTTCCTTCTCTCTTTTGTAGTATTCACTTGTATTATTTCCTATAAATAGTAAAATATCATTTTAGTAATGTCTTAGAAAGTAAGCATAATTGGCTAAATCTTGTTAAATTCTGGTGTTCTTTATTTGTCTATTTAATAACTATTGTCGGGTATAATTGTAGTGAATTATTGTGTTGTTAAATTACATGTCCAAGAAAATTCTGTTTGGGAGATTGGGTTTTAAGTGGGACCATTTGTGACCCCTCCAATCTTTCCTAGGAATTTACCTAGTGTGATTTTTCAGTACAATCATTCACACTCTATTTACCTAGGCAATAGTGCTCAAGGTGAATTTGTCATTATTAGTGGAAATTAACCAGAATTTCACAATAATTGGTATCAGAGCTAAGGTTTTTTCTTAGTATGCTCTATGGTTGCAGCGTAGTCTGATCTTCCACATCAGAAAAGATTTTACCTTGGGCTATTAAGATTCTACATTGACAGCTATTGAATAGAAATTGTAGCAGAGATTACAAAAATCAAAGATACGATTGTACTAACCACGTCGATAGCTTCTACCTTGTCTATTCTAGCAAGGACTGCTATGACAAATGCAAGATTTGCGGTGGAGATCTTTGATGGTATAGGTCATTTCAGCATGTGGCAAAGTGAGGTTCAAGACGCTCTTTTTTAGCAAGGTTTTGACATTGCCATTGAAAAAAAGAAACCAGATGATGTTAAGGAGAAAGATTTAAAGACTATAAATCATTTGGCATATGGTACAATTCGATCATGTCTTCCCAAAGAGCAATAGTATGCTTTCTTGAAAGAAACTTCTCCATCTAAATTATGGAATGCATTAAAAGAGAAATTCCTAAAGAAAAACAGTCAAAATAAGCTCTATATGAAGAAGAGACCGTTTTGTTTCTCTTATGTTCCGAGTACTACTATAAATGATCACATCACCAGTTTTAATCAATTAGCTGCTGATTTAATAAATTTGGATGTGACATTTGAAGATAAAGATCTGGCTTTGATGTTATTGGGATCCCTTCCTGAGGAGTTTGAGTTTCTTGAAACTACTCTACTTCATGGGAAGGTTGAATTGTCTCATAATGAAGTTACAGTTGCTTTGTACAGTCATAAATTGAGAAGGAAGACAAAGGAAGAACGTACAAGTGGAGCAGCAGAAGTTTTGGCAGTCAGAGGTCATTCGCAGAGCCAGATTAAAGAAAAGAAAGGGAGATCAAAGTCAAAGCTCAAATTGAGCAAAGATGAATGTGCCTTTTTTTGGGAAAAAGGGCATTGAAAAAATGATTGTCCAAAGCCGAAGAATAAAAACAAACCTGATAAGGGCAAGGCTATTGCAAATTTGAATGTTGCTGAATGTGAAGATGCAGACGCAGATCTTTCATTGGTTGTTACATCCTCAATAAGCCCTTCTAGTCCATGGCTGCTCGATTCAGGCTATAGTCATCACATATGTCCCAATCGGGATTGGTTCCCTAATTTTATAGAGCTAGAAGGTGGAGTTGTTTACACAGCAAATGACAATCCTTGCACAACAAATGGGATTGGTTCAATTTGCTTAAGGAATTATAATGGAACAACCAAAACTCTGACAGATGTCAGATACGTGCCAAGTTTGACAAAGGATCTCATTTCTGTGGGAGTCATGGAATCAAAGGGCTACACTGTAAATGCAATAAATGGAGTAAAGAAAGTCATCTTTGTTGCACTTATAGAAATGAAAGGAATTCGAAGAAATAATAACCTGTGTTATTACCAAGGTAATGCAATTATTGGAACAACAATAGTAGCTTCTAATGATAATCAAGAGCTATAAGCAGGTAAGTTGTGGCATATGCGCTTGAGACATGCGGATGAAAAATCTTTGAAATTATTAGTAAATCAAGGATTGTTGAAAGGAGTTCAGGCCTATAAATTAGACTTCTGTGAACAGTCAAAAGGAAGCAAACAAGAGTGAAATTCAACACTGCTATCCATAATACAAAGGATATTTTGGGTTATGCTCACTCTGATGTGTGGGGACCTTCCAAAGCAGCTTCTTTAAGAGGAACACATTATTATGTGACCTTTGTTGACGATTTTTCCCGAAGAGTATGGGTGTATACTATAAAGACTAAGGATGAAGTGTTGGGAGTTTTCCTCTAATGGAAGAAGTTGGTGGAAACTCAAACAGGTAGAAGGATCAAGCGTCTCTGTACAGATAATGGTGAAGAGTATAAGAGTTATCTATTTTTAAAAGTCTGCGAAGATGAAGGTATTGTTAGACACTTCACGATCAAGGATACACCACAATAAAATGGGGTGGCAGAACGTACGAACTGGACATTGCTAGAGAAAGTTTGATGTATGCTATCTAATGCTAAGTTGGGCAGAGAATTTTGGGCTAAGGTTGTTAAATATGCTTACCATCTAATCAATCGCTTTCCATCAACTGCTATTGGTGGTAAAACACCTTTGAAAAAATGGTTTGAAAAACCTATTAGAGATTATAATTCCATAAATGTGTTTAGTTCCATTGCTTACTATCATGTTAAGAAGTCAAAGTTGGATCCACATGTAAAGAAAGCAATTTTCATGGGGATCACCTCTGGTATGAAAGGATATTGTCTTTGGTGCCCAGAGTAAAAGAAAATAATTTTCATCATGGATGTTACCTTTGACGAATCTACCATGTTAAGAAATATGGCAACTGAAAATGTTAAGCAGACAGGTGGTACTCCAAAATAGGTGGAGTTTGAAGAAACAATTATTACCCTAGCAAATGATGAAGCAAATGTAGAAACTCTTGTGGTAGAAGAGAAGCCAGATAAAGAAGAGGTTCTAACCCAAGAACCTCCACAGCAACAATTACCAATTTCATTGAAAAAACCAAAAAGGAACATTCAAGTACTTGCTTGTTATGTTAATATGGTGGCTTATACATCTCCAATTGGATTTTATGACATTCCTACCATTTATAAGGAAGCAGTCTGAAGTTCAGAAGAAGATAATTGGAAGATAGCCATAAATGAAGAAATAGATTCCGTTCATAAGAATCAAACGTAGAAGCTAGCTAGTCTCCCAAAAGGAAAAAAGGCAATTGGATGCAAATGGGTATTTGCAAAGAAAGATAGATTTCCTGATAAGGATAATGTTCGCTATAAAGCAAGGTTAGTGGCCAAAGGCTATACTCAGACGAAAGGAATTGATTATAGTGAAGTTTTCTCTCCAGTTGTAAAACATTCCTCCATTCAAATTTTTTTGGCTTTGGTAGCACAGTTTGATATGGAACTAGTTCAATTGGATGTGAAAACTGCATTTTTACATGGATACTTAGAGAAGAAAATCTAAATGACTTAGCCTGAAGGTTTTAAAGTTGCTAGAAAAGAGAATATGGTATGTAAGCTTGAAAAATCATTGTATAGATTGAAGCAATCTCCAAGGCAGTGATATAAGCGATTTGACAAGTTTATGATGGGGCAAAAGTACACAAGAAGCAAATACGATCATTGTATGTATTTCACAAGCTACAAGACGAATCCTACATCTATCTTCTCCTGTATGATGATGATATGTTGATAGCTTCAAAGAATCAAAGAGAAATTGAGAGATTAAAGATTCAGTTGAATCAGGAGTTTGAAATGAAGGATCTGGGTGAAGCCAAGAAAATTCTCGACATAGACATAAGCAAATATAGAAAGTTGGGGAAACTGTGTTTGACTCAAAAGCAATATTTGAAAAAGGTACTATAACGTTTTGACATGAATGAAAAGTCAAAACTTGTTAGTACTCTCGCTCCTCATATAAAGCTCAGTGCATCCCTATCTCCAAAGAAAGATGCAAAACGAGAGTACATGACCAAAGTACTGTATGCAAATGTGGTTGGTAGCTTGATATATGCTATGATGTGTACAAATCCTGACATTTCACAGATAGTTGGGGTTGTGAGCAGGTATATGCATAATCCTGAAAAGAAACATTGGCAAGCTGTGAAATGGGTTCTACGGTACATTCTGAACACCGTAGATGTTGGTTTGGTATTTTATCGAAATAAGCAAGAGGGTCAATGTGTAGTTAGATATTGTGATTCCGACTATGTCAGTGATTTAGATAAACATTGATCAACTACTGGCTATGTGTTTACTCTTACAAAGGCATCAGTTAATTAGAGGTCTACCTTACAGTCAATAGCTGCTTTGTCGACTACGGAGACAGAGTATATGGTAGCTACATAGGCTGTGAAGGAGGAAATTTGGCTTCAAGGATTGTTTGATGAATTGTTAGACAGAAGCATGTCAAAGTACATTGTGATAGTCAGATTGTTATCTTTTTAGCAAAGAACTAGGTTTACAATGCAAGGATGAAGCATATCGATGTCCGTTATTATTTTGTACGAGAGGTTCTAAAAGAAGGTGGAGTAGCAATCCAGAAGATTAAGACCACTAAGAATCCTGCTAATATATTGACAAAGGTGGTGACTGCGGTTAAGTTCCAACATTATTTGGACTTGATCAATATTGATAAAAGCGCATTTGAGGACACTACTAAAGATAAGTTTTGTGAGAGATTTGAATATGCAAAATATGTCAAGGTGGAGAATTGTTAATATTCCCATATTGAAGATATATAAAGATGGAGGAACCTTCTTAAGTTATAAAAAGAAGATTCCTTCACCTATCTTAAACATCCTAAAAAATTGTCTTTTCTTCTCTCTTTTATAGTATTTCACTCGTATTATTTCTTATAAATAGTGAAATATCAATTTAATAGTGTCCAAAGAAGTAGGCATAATTGGCTAAACCTCATTAAATTCTGGTGTTCTTTATTTGTCTATTTAATAGCTATTATCGGGTATAGCTGTAATGAATTATTGTGCTGTTAAATTACATGTCTAGGAAAATTTTATCTGGGAGATTGAGTTTTAAGTGAGACTGTTTGTGACCAGTTTTAAGTGGGACTGTTTGTGACCCTCCAGTCTTTCATGAGAATTTACCTGGTGTGATTTTTTAGTACAATTGTTCATACTCTATTCACTCAAGGTGAATTTGTTATTATTGGTGTAAATTAACCCAAATTTCACAATAGCATTGACTATCAGTTTTATCCTAAGAAAGTTAAAAGAGGAGATTCATGTTCCATCTAACTCCCAGGTGGAACATCAAGACCATAGCCTTGTCGCGGGCTCATTTTGTGCATTTCCATACCAAAGTTAACGTTCTCCCAACGTTTAGGCCCAGTTTGTTTCCGTGTTTTTTTAGTTTTTTGTTGTGGTTTCTGTAAATTAAAAACCTACCTTAAAAATCGTGTTTGGCTAATCACACTTTTATATTTCGTTTAAAAAAATGACAACTATTTTACGAAAACGTAAAAATAACGTTTTCGTGATTCGTGAAAACAGGTTTCCATCTATTTTGAAACGGGTTTTTTTCACAAAAACAACAAGTTTCTCTCCTCTTCTGCGCTGACTTCATCTTCTGCATTGCCGACTTCATCTTCTACATTTTCACTTGTCTTCCAATATCTGCAGGTTTGTTTTCAAATTTATCTCTTGCTTCTGCGATTTATCGTCTCTCTTGTCCATAACATCAGACCCATCATACTATCGATCCTACTTTCATATTTTTCTCTTTGTGTTACTCTGAACTGAGTATCTTGTTGACGAGAAGATCAGTCCCGTTAGTTTGGTAGTAAAAATCAAAATAGAATAACTAGGCTTGATGGAAGAGAGTCATGAATCTAACACAAAATCGTGATAAGGAAAAGAAATATAAAGAAAATCACATTATTATAAATATAGCCATACTTACTAAAGGCAATCGTGTACAACTTCTACCTTGAGCATAAGCTTCTGTGATTTTTCTGTGATAATAAAGAAGATGCACTCTCGTTCTTCTTCAGTTTTTACTCCCCTCCTATGCTAAACATAACTATAACTTAACTAATCCTTTAAAGAACAATACAAAACTGAGAATAGCCCATAAAATAACATTATATAGCTATTTTCTTGATCTTCACGTCAATTTATAAAAGAGCAGATAGCTATAGCTGTTTTCTTCTTCCTCACTTTTTGTAGCTGCTTTGGACTTCATGTCATTTAATGTAGCCTGAGGAGGCTTCTTGACTTCTTGTCTTCACGTCATTTATTGTTGTATGTGGAGGCTATGTTCAACGTTTGTCTTCTTTTCTTCTTTTCTTCACGTGATTTATTGTAGTTGTTTTCTTCTTGGAGTTGACGTCATTTACTGTGGGCTACATTCACTTCATTAATTGCTTGCAATCAGCCTAGACGTTGTCTCCTTGCCTTCACGCATTTAATATGGCATGTGGTTGGATGTTGTCTTCTTTTTTCTTCACGCATTTAATATGGCATTTGGTTTGATGTTTTCTTCTTTTGTCTTCACGCATTTAATATAGCATGTGGAGGCTTTTCTTTTCACATCATTTATATCACATATTCATGACAGAAAATAGAAGGGAGAGACCCGAATTTGTGTTGAATGTTAGTTGACAAAGATGTCTAACAATTGATCATTAAATAAATTAGAATTTAAGTTGAAAATGTTAGTGTAAGATAGTATTGTAGCACATTAAAATTCACCTTTTTCTATCAATCTTGTGTTGTGTTAGAAAAATTTTTCATTTGTACCATCTCAATTATATTATAAGCTTCTTGACCCTTTCCTTATGAATCCTGTTGAAGTGGCCTATTACTTGAAGCTGAAGACGAAATAAAGAAATGTGTAAATGATTTACTACTAGGTTTTCACATATAGCGAAAATCTAATTTGTGTACAAGTTTAGACACCAAATATTTTTTAGAAATTGTTATAGTTGTCACATGTTTTTTTAAAACTATATTTAGCATTTAACACTTTGTAAAATTTGTTGTGATTGATGTCACTTATATGTTATTACATTTAGTGATGGAAGGCTTGAACAATATGAGTGATTACAATGATTGTATGGAAGTAAATGAAAAAGATGAGGTATGGAATGATACTATAGAGATGTATTTAATCTCCTTGATGGTTGAAGAAGTAAAGAACGGAAATCGAACGACTACTACCTTTTCCAAATCTGGTTGGAAGAATATTAAAGTAGGGCTTCAAACAAAATTCAATAAGGAGTATACTGATATTCAATTAAAGAATAAGTATAATGGATTAAGGGCCAGATTGAAGAATTTCAAGAACTTACTCAAAGAAAATGGAATCGGTTATAACTCTTTTACTAGTGAAGTTAATGCTACAAATGAATGTTGGGAAAATCTATTTAAGGTAAAATATGTCTTTAGTTTTATTAATATATCA
>JAOQMS010044495.1:0-25319 GCA_027563885.1 Erythroxylum longipes | reverse complement strand
TCACTAGGTACCTTTAGTGGGAAAATAGCCTGTTGGCATGGTCATTAGGCACCTTCAGTGGGCAAAATAGCCCGTTGACAAGGTCGCTAGGCACCTTCTGTGGGAAAAATAGCCCATTGGGTACCTTCAATGGGCAAAACAACTGGTTGGTGCACCTTCGGTGGGCAAAATAGCACATTAGCACAGTTGCTAGGTGCCTTTAATGGGCAAAATACCCCGTTGGAACAGTTGCTAAGCACCTTTTGTGGGAAAAATAACCCGTTGGGTAGCTTTAGTGGGCAAAACAACCCGTTGGCACACCTTTAGTAGGGAAAACAGCCTGTTAGCATGGTCGTTAGGCACCTTATATGGGTAAAACAGACCATTGGTACATTTTCGATGGGCAAAACAGCTTGTTGTCACGGTCGCTAGGCACCTTCTGTGGGAAAAATAACCTATTGGGCACCTTGAACGGGCAAACCATTGGCACACCTTCAGTGGGTAAAACAGCACGTTGGCATGGTTGCTAGGCACCTTTTGTGGGCAAAATACCCCGTTGGCAAGGTTGCGAGGCACCTTAGGTAGGAAAAACATTCCGTTGGGCACTTTTGGTGGGAAAAACAGCCTATTGGCATACCTTTCGCGGGAAAAACAGTACGTTGGCCCAGTCGCTATGCACTTTTGGTGGGAAAAATAACCCATTGGCAGGGTCACTAGGTACCTTTAGTGGGAAAATAGCCTGTTGGCATGGTCATTAGGCACCTTCAGTGGGCAAAATAGCCCGTTGCTAGGGTCGCTGGGCACATTCAGAAGGAAAATAGCCCGTTCACAACGAGTTGTTTTTACCCACCGAATGTGCCAATGGGCTATTTTGCCCACCGAATGTGCCGACGGGCTATTTTGCCAACCCAAGTTGTGCCAAAGGGCTATTTTGCACACAAAAGGTGCCCAACAGGCTATTTTCCCTAACAAAGTTGCTTAACAACCGTGCCAATGAGTTGTTTTTTCCACTAAAGGTGTGCCAACCGACTATTTTTTCCACCGAGGTACCTACTGATCATGACAACGAGGTTTTTTATCCACCGAAGGTGTACCGACAAGCTATTTTGCCCACTGAATGTGTGCCAATGGGTTGTTTTGCCTATTGATGATGTGCGAACAGTCTCTTTATGCAACCAATGGTGCCCAACGGATAGTTTTCCTAACCTAAGGTGCTTAGCGACCATGTCTGTGGGCTATTTTGTCCATCGAATGTCTGCCAACAGGTTGTTTTGCCTACTGAAGGTGTGCGAACGGGCCCTTTTTGCAACCGATGGTGCCCAATGGATAATTTTTCCCACTTAAGGTGCCTAGCGATCGTCTTAACGAGGTGTTTTGCTGACCAAATGTGTACGAATGGGCTGTTTTTCTCGCTGAAGGTGCCTGGTGACTGTGCTAACAGGCTATTTTGCCCATCGAAGGTGTGCCAATGAGCTATTTTGCCTACTAAAGGTGTGCGAAAGGGTTGTTTTGTCTACCAAAGGTGAGCCAACAGGCTGTTTTTCCCACCGAAGGTGCCTAGCGATTGTTTTACCCACTGAAGGTGTGCCAACGGGCTATTTTTCCCACCGAAGGTGTGCCAACGAGCTTTTTTGCCTACCCACCGGCTATTTTCCCACCGAAGGTGCCTAGCGACCATGCCAATGAGCTATTTTCCCACTAAAGGCACCCAATAGGTCGTTTTACACTTCGAAGATGTGCCAATGGGTTGTTTTACCTGTTGAAGGTGTGCTAATAGGTTGTTTTACCCGTCATAGGTGCGCCAACGTGCTATTTTGCCTACCCAAGATGCCTAATGGGCTGCTTTTCCCATCAAAGGTGTGTCAATGGGCTATTTTTCCCACTGAAGCTACCTAACGACATGCCAACAGGCTATTTTGCCCACCATAGGTGTGCTAACGTGTTGTTTTTCCCACCAAATGTGCACAACAGTCTGTTTTTCTCACCTAAGGTACCTAACGACTGTGCCAACTAGCCATTTTACTCATAGAAGGTGCCTGAAGACCATACCAACAGGCTATTTTGCCCACCGAAGGCGTGCCAACAAGCTGTTTTGTCGATTGAAGGAGCCCAATGGGCTATTTTTGCAACCAAAGGTGGCTACCAACTATGACAACATACTGCTTTGCCCACCGAAGGTGTGCTAATGGGTTGTTTTTCCCACAGAATGTCTAGCAACCCTACCAACGGGTTGTTTTGCCCACTGAAGGTTCCTAGGGACCATGCCAACGGAATGTTTTCCCACTGAAGTTGCCTAGCGATCATGCCAATGGGTTGTTTTGCCCACTAAAGGTGTTCTAACTGGCTATTTTACCTATCGAAGGTGTGCAAACCAGCTATTTTTCCCACCGAAGATGCCCAATGGGTTGTTTTCCCACTGAAGATGCCTAAAGGGCTGTTTTCCCACTGAAGGGGCCTAGCCGCCGTGCCAACAGGCAGTTTTTCCCAGCAAAGATGCCCAACGAGCTATTTTGCCGCTGAAGGTGCCTAGTGACCATACTAATGGACTGCTTTGCCCACCGAAGGTGTGCCACGGGCTATTTTTCCCACTGAAAGTGCCCAGTGAGCCTACTAATAAGCTGTTTTGCCCATTGAAGGTGCCTAGCAACTATTCCAATGGGCTCTTTTCCCACTAATGGTGTCTAGATACCTTTTCGACGGGCTATTTTTCCTGTCGAAAGTACCTAATGACTATGTCAATGTGTTGTTTTTCCCACTGAAGGTGTGCCAACAAGCTATTTTTTTCACCAAAAATGCCTAACAGACTGTTTTTCCCACCTAAGGTCCCTAACAACTGTGCCAACATGGTATTTTGCCCACTGAAGGTGCCTAGTGACACTGCCAACAGGTTGTTTTGGCCATTGAAGGTGCCCAATGTGGTGTTTTTTGCTCCGAAGGTGTCTACGATCATGCCAACGGTCTATTTTTCCCACCAAAGGTGTTCTAACAGGCTGTTTTGCCTACCAAAAGTCTGCGAACGGGCTCTTTTCCCACCAAAGATGCCCAACAAGCTGTTTTCCCACCGAAGGTGCCTAGCTACTATGCCAATAAGCTATTTTTTCCACCCTGCCAACAGGTTGTTTTGCCTACCAAAGGTGTGCCAAAGGTTTGCTAATAAGCTATTTTGCCTATCAAAGGTGTGCCAACGGGCTATTCTGTCTACCCAAGGTGCCTAACGAGCTATTTTTCCCACCAAAAGTGCCCAACGGACTATTTTTACCACCTAAGGTGCCTAGCAACCGAACTAGCTATTTTTCACAACAAAGATGCCTGGTGACCCTACCAACATGCTATTTTGCCCACCGAAGGTGGCTAGTGATTGTGCCAATGGGCTGCTTTGCCCACTGAATATGTGCCAATAGGCTATTTTTCCCACAAAATGCCTGGTAACCCTGCCAATGGCTCTTTTGCCCACTGAAGGTGCCTAGCAACCATGCCAATAGGATGTTTTCCCACTGAAGTTGCCTAGCGACCATTCCAATAGGCTTTTTTGCCCACCAAAGGTGTTCTAATTGGTTGTTTTTCCTACCAAAGGTGCACAAACGAGCTATTTTTCCCCCAAAGACACCCAACGAGCTATTTTCCCACCGAAGGTGCCTAGCCACATTGCCAACAGGCTGTTTTTCCTACTGAAGGTGGCCAACGGGCAGTTTTGCCATTGAAGGTGCCTAGCGACCCTACCAACGAACTGCTTTGCCAACAAAGATATGCCCCGGGCTATTATTCCCACCGAAAGTGCCTAGTGACCTTGCTAATAGATTGTTTGGCCAATTGAAGGTGCCTAATGATTATGCCAATGATGTGTTTTGCCCACCAAATGTGTGCCAACAGGTTGTTTTTCCCACTGAAGTGCCTAGCGATATGCCAACGGGCTATTTTGACCACCAAAGGTGTTTTAACAGGCTGTTTTGCCTACTAAAGGTGTGCAAATGGGCTGCTTTTCCTGTCGAAGATGCCCAAAAGGCTATCTTCCAACCACAGATGCCCAACGGGCTGTTTTCCCACCGAAGGTGCCTAACCACTGTGTCAACAGTTTGTTTCTCCCATCGAAGGTGCCCAACGGGCTTTTTTGCCACTGAAGGTGCGTAGCAACCCTGCCAATAGACTACTTTACCCACCAAAGATGTGCCACGGGCTGTTGTTCCCACCAAAAGTGCCTAGGGACCTCCTCATAGGCTATTTTGCCCATTGAAGGTGCATAACAACTATTCCAACAGGCTATTTTTCCCGCTGAAAGTGCCTAATGACCATGTCAATGTGTTGTTTTTCCCGCCGAAGGTGTGCCAACTGGTTGTTTTTCCCACCAAAAGTGCCCAATGGACTATTTTTCCCACCTAAGGTCCCTAATTAACATGCCAACATGGTATTTTTCCCACTAGAGGTGCCTATCGACATTGCCAACAGGTTGTTTTGCCCACTAACAGTGCCCAACGTGGTGTTTTTCCCACCGAAGGTGCCTAGCAACCATGCCAACGGGGTGTTTTTCCCACCAAAGGTGTTCTAATGGGTTGTTTTGCCTACTGAAAGTGTGCGAACGGGCTATTTTTCCCACCAAAGATGCCCAACAGGCTGTTTTCCCACCGAACGTGCCTAGCTACCGTGCCAGTGGGCTATTTTCCCACCCTTCCAATAGGTTGTTTTGCCTACCAAAGGTGTACCAAACGTGTGCCAACGGGTTGTTTTGCCTACCTAAGATGTGCCAACGAGCTGTTTTGCCTACCCAAGGTGCCCAAAGAGCTGTTTTTCCCATCAAAAGTGCCCAACGGACTGTTTTTCCCACCTAAGTTGCCTACCAACTGTGCCAACTGGCTATTTTGCACACTGAAGGTGGCTAGCGATTGTGTCAACGGGTTGCTTTGCCAACCAAATATGTACCAACGGGCTAGTTTTCCCACAGAATGCTTAACAACCCTGCCAACAAGCTGTTTTGCCCATTGAAGGTGCCTAGCAACCGTGCCAACAGAATGTTTTCCCATAGAAGTAGGCTAGCGACCACACCAATGGGCTTTTTTGCCCACCAAATGTGTGCAAACAGGATATTTTTCCCACTGAAGGCACCCAAAGGGCTATTTTCACACCAAAGGTGCCTAGCCACAATGCCAATAGGCTATTTTTCCCACCGAAGGTGCCCAACTGACTATTTTGCCACTGAAGGTGCCTAGCGACCCTGTCAATGAATTGGTTTGCCCACCAAAGGTGTGCCACGGGCCAATGTTCCCACTGGAAGCGCCTAGCAACCCTACTAATAGGCTGTTTTTCCCATTAAAGGTGCCTAATGATTATGCCAATGAGGTGTTTTGCCCACCAAATGTGTGCCAACAAGTTGTTTTTTCCACTGAAGTGCCTAGCGATCATGCCAACAGGCTGTTTTGCCCACCGAAGGTATGCGAACAGGTTGTTTTTCCCGTCAAAAGTGCCCAACGGATTGTTTTTCCCATCTAAGGTGCCTAATGACTGTCCTAGCAAGGTATTTTCTCCACTATAAGTGCCTAACGACCCTTCCAACAGGTTGTTGTGCCCACTGAAGGTGCCCAACGGGTTGTTTTTCCCACTAAAGGTGCATAGTGATCGTGCCAACAGGCTATTTTGCCCAATGAAGGTACCCAACAGGCTGTTTTCCCACTAAAGGTACTTAGCGACTATGCCAATGGGCTATTTTACCGAATGAAGGTGCCTAATGGGCTATTTTCCCCATCTAAGGTGTGCAAACGGGTTGTTTGGGCCATCAAAGGTGTGCCAACGGGTTGTTTTGCTTACCAAAGGTGGGCCAATAGGCTGTTTTGCTTATCCAAGATGCCCAACAGGCTATTTTTCCCATTGAAGTTGTGTCAATGAGCTATTTTTCCCACCAAAGCTACCTAGTGACCATGCCAACGTGCTATTTTCCCACCATAGATGTGCCAACAGGTTGTTTTCCCAACAAAAGTGCCCAACGGACTGTTTTTCCCACCAAAGGTGCCTAGCGACTATGCGAACTGGCTGTTTTGCACACCGAAGGTGCCTAGAGACCTTGCGAATAGGCTTTTTTGCCCACTAAAGTTTTGCCAACAGGCTATTTTACCGATTGAAGGTGCCCAACAGGCTATTTTTGCCACCAAAGGTAGCTAGCGGCTGTGCCAACGGGCTGCTTTACCCACCGAAGGTGTACCAATGGGTTGTTTTTCCTTTAGAATGCCTAGCGACCGTAGCAACAGGTTGTTTTGCCCACTGAAGGTTCCTAGATACCATGCCAATGGTATGTTTTCCTACTAAAGTTGCCTGGCGATATGCCAACGAGCTATTTTGACCACCAAAGGTGTTTTAACAGGCTATTTTGGCTATCAAGGCTGTGCACACGGGCTGTTTTTCCCGCTGAAGATGCCTAAAAGGCTATTTTCCCACCGAAGGTGCCTAACCACTGTGTCAACAGGTTGTTTTTCCCACCAAAGGTGCCCAACAGGCTTTTTTGCCGCTGAAGGCGCGTAACAACTCTGTCAATAGACTACTTTGCCCACCAAAATGTGCCACAGGCTGTTGTTCCCACCAAAAGTGCCTAGGGACCTCCTAATAGGCTATTTTGCCCATTGAAGGTGCATAGCAAGTATTCCAACAGGCTATTTTTTCCGCCGAAAGTGCCTAATGACCGTGTTAATGTGTCATTTTTCCCATCAAAGGTTTGCCAACGGGTTGTTTTTCCCACCAAAAGTGACCAACAGACTATTTTTCCCACCTAAGGTCCCTAACAACCTTGCCAACGTGGTATTTTGCCCACTAATGGTGCCTAGCGACACTGCCAACAGGTTGGTTTGCCCACTAAAGGTGCCCAACGCGGTGTTTTTCCCACCAAAGGTGCCTAGCAACCATGCCAACCGGGTGTTTTCCCATCAAAGGTGTTCTAACGAGCTGTTTTGCCTGCCAAAAGTGTGCGAACAGGCTATTTTCCCACCAAAGATGCCCAACAGGCTGTTTTCCCACCCGAGGGTGCCTAGCTATCGTGCCAGTGGGCTATTTTCCCACCCTTCCAACAGGTTGTTTTGCCTACCAAAGGTGTGCCAACGGGCTGTTTTGCCTACATAAGGTGTGCCAACGGGCTGTTTTACCTACCTAAGGTGCCCAACGAGCTATTTTTCCCATCAAAAGTGCCCAACGGACTATTTTTCCCACCCAAGTTGCCTACCAACCATGCCAACTAGCTATTTTGTAAATCGAAGGTGGCTAGTGATTGTGCCAACGGGTTGCTTTGCCCATCGAATATGTACCAACGGGCTAGTTTTCCCACAGAATGCATGTCAACCCTGCCAACGGTTTGTTTTCCCATAGAAGTCACGTAGCGACCACACCAATGGGCTTTTTTGCCCACCAAAGGTGTTCTAACGGGATGTTTTACCTACCAAAGGTGTGCAAACTAGATTTTTTCCCACTAAAGGCACCCAAAGGGCTATTTTCACACCGAAGGTGCCTAGCCACAGTGCCAATAGGCTGTTTTTCCCACCGAAGGTGCCCAACTGACGATTTTGTCACTAAAGGTGCCTAGCGACCCTGTCAATGAACTGCTTTACCCACCGAAGGTGTGCCCCTGGCCAATGTTCCCACTGAAAGTGCCTAGCGACCCTGCTAATAGGCTATTTTTCCCGTTGAAGGTGCCTAATGATTATGCCAATGAGGTGTTTTGCCCACCAAATGTGTGCCAACAAGTTGTTTTTCCCACTGAAGTGCCTAGCGATCATGCCAACAGGTTGTTTTGCCCACAGAAGGTATACCAACGGGTTGTTTTTCCCGTCAAAAGTGCCGAACGGATTGTTTTTCCCATCTAAGGTGCCTAATGACTGTGCTAGCATGGTATTTTGTCCCTATAGGTGCCTAACGGCCCTTCCAACTGGATGTTTTGCCCACTGAAGGTGCCCAATGGGTTGTTTTTCCCACCAAAGATGCCTAGTGATCATGCCAACGGGCTATTTTGCCAAATTAAGGTGCCCAACGGGTTGTTTTCCCACTAAAGGTGCTTAGCGACCGTGGCAATGGATTGTTTTACAGAATAAAGGTGCCTAACAGGCTGTTTTACCCATCGAAGGTGTGCGAACGGGTTCTTTGGGCCATCAAAGATCTGCCAATAGGTTGTTTTGCTTACCTAAGGTGGGCCAATAGGCTGTTTTGCTCACCTAAGGTGCCCAATGGGCTGTTTTTCCCATCAAAGTTCTGTTAGTGGGCTATTTTTCCCACCAAAACTGCCTAGTGACGATGCCAACGTGCTGTTTTCCCACTATAGATGTGCCAACAGGTTGTTTTTCCCACCAAAAGTGCCCAACGGACTGTTTTTCCCCCCTAAGGTGCCTAGCGACTATGCGAACTAGCTATTTTGCGCACCAAAGGTGCTTAGAGACCTTGCAAATAGGCCTTTTTGCCCACTAAAGTTGTGCCAATGGACTATTTTACCGATTAAAGGTGCCCAACGGGTTGTTTTTGCCACCAAAGGCGGCTAGCGACTGTGCTAACGGGCTGCTTTGTCCACCAAAGGTGTACCAACAGGTTGTTTTTCTCTTAAAATGCCTAGCGACCCTAGCAATGTGTTGTTTTACCCACTAAAGGTTCCTAGATACCGTGCCAATGGTATGTTTTCCCACTAAAGTTGCCTAGTGATATGCCAACGGGCTATTTTGACCACCAAAGGTGTTTTAACGGGCTATTTTGCCTACCAAAGGTGTGCAAAAGGGCTATTTTTCCCACCGAAGATGCCCAAAAGGCTATTTTCCCAGCAAAGATGTCCAACAAGCTGTTTTCCCACCGAAGGTGCCTAACCACTGTGTCAACAGGTTGTTTTTCCAACCGATGGTGCCCAACGGGCTTTTTTGCCATCGAAGGTGAGTAGCAACTACTTTGCCCACTAAAGGTGTGCCACAGGCTATTGTTCCCACCAAAAATGCCTAGGGACCTCCTAACAGGCTATTTTGCTCATTAAAGGTGCATGGCAACAATTCCAACGGGCTATTTTTCTGTCGAAAGTGCCTAATGACCATGTCAATGTGCTGTTTTTCTCACCGAAGGTGTGCCAACAGGTTGTTTGTCCTACCAAAAGTGCCCAATGGACTGTTTTTCCCACCTAAGGTCCCTAACAACCATGCCAATGTGGTATTTTGCCCACTAAAGGTGCCTAGCAACACTGCTAACAGGTTGTTTTGCCCACTAAAGGTGCCCAACGCGGTGTTATTCCCACCGAAGGTGCCTAGCAACATGCCAACATGGTGTTTTTTCCCACCAAAGGTGTTCTAACGGGCTATTTTGCCTACCGAAAGTGTGCGAATGGGCTATTTTTCCCATCAAAGATGCCCAACAGGCTGTTTTCCCACCGAAGGTGCCTAGCTACTGTGCTAGTGGGCTATTTTCCCGCCCTTCCAATAGGTTGTTTTGCCTACCAAAGGTGTGCAAATGGGCTATTTTGCCTACCAAAGGTGTGCCAAGGCTATTTTGCCTACTTGAGGTGCCCAACGAGCTGTTTTGCCCATCAAAAGTTCCTAACTAAGTTGCCTACCAACCGTGCCAACTGGCTATTTTGCACACCGAAGGTGGCTAGTGATTATGCCAACGGGTTCCTTTGCCCACCGAATATGTACCAACAGGCTAGTTTTCCCACAGAATGCCTGGCAGCCCTACCAACGGGCTGTTTTGCCCACTGAAGGTGCTTTACAACCATGCCAACAGGATGTTTTCCCATAGAAGTTTCCTAGCGACCATCTAATGGGCTTTTTTGCCCACCAAAGGTGTTCTAAAGGGATGTTTTACCTACCAAAGGTGTGCAAATGGTTTGTTTTTCCCACTGAAGGCACCCAAAAAGCTATTTTCCCACCGAAGGTACCGAGCCACAGTGCCAATAGGCTGTTTCTCCCACTGAAGGTGCTCTACTGGCAATTTTGTCACTGAAGGTGCCTAGCGACCTTGTCAACGAACTGCTTTGCCCACCAAAGGTGTGCCACGGGCCAATGTTCCCACCGAAAGTGCCTAGCGACCCTGCTAATAGGTTGTTTTGCCCATTGAAGGTGCCTAATGATTATGCCAATGAGGTGTTTTGCCCATAAAATGTGTGCCAATAGGTTGTTTCTCCCCTGAAGCACCTAGCGATCATGCCAATAAGCTGATTTGCCCACCGAAGGTATGCCAACGGGTTGTTTTTCCGTCAAAAGTTCCCAATGGATTGTTTTTCCTATTTAAGGTGCCTAACGACCGTGCTAGCAGGTTATTTTGTCAACTGTAGGTGCCTAACGACCCTTCCAACGAGTTGTTTTGCCCATTGAAGGTTCCCAACAAGCTATTTTTCCTAATAAAGGTGCCTAATGACCTTGCCAATGCTCTATTTTGCCCACTGAAGGTGCCCAATGGGCTATTTTCCCACTAGTGGTAATCGTGCCAACGGGGTATTTTGCCAATTGAAGGTGCCCAAGGAGCTATTTTGCCCTTCGGAGGTGTGGCAATGGGCTGTTTTGCCCATCGAAGGTGTGCCAATTAGCTATTTTGCCTACTAAAGGTGGGCCAACGGGCTATTTTTCCTACCCAAGGTGCCCAATGGGATTTTTTTCCTACCAAAGTTGTGCCAGCGGGCTAATTTTCCTACCAAAGCTGCCTAGCGACTGTGCCAACAGGCTATTTTGCCTACCATAGATGTGCCAATGGGTTGCTTTTCCCACCAAAAGTTCCCAACGGATCGTTTTTGCCACGTAAGGTCCCTAGTAACGGTGCTAGCTGGCTATTTTGCACACTGAAGGTGTCTGGAGAACCTGCGAATAGGCCTTTTTGCCCATTGAAGGTGTGCCAACAAGCTATTTTGCCAATTGAAGGTGCCCAATGAGCTATTTTTGCCACCGAAGGTGGCTAGCGACTATGCCACCAAGTTGCTTTGCCCACCAAAGGTGTGCCAACGGGTTGTTTTTACCACATAATGCCTAGCGACCTTACCAACCGGTTGTTTTGCCCACTGAAAGTGCCTAAATACCATGCCAACAGGATATATCCTACCGAAGTTGCCTAGCAATATGCCAATGGGCTATTTTGGCCACCAAAGGTGTTTTAACGGGCTGTTTTGCCTATCAAAGGTGTGGAATCAGGCTGTTTTTCTAGTCAAAGATGCCCAAAAGGCTATTTTCCACCAAAGATGCCCAACGGGCTGTTTTCACACCGAACATGCCTAACCACTTTGCCAACAGGTTGCCTTTCCCACCAAAGGTGCCCAATGGGCTTTTTTGTCACTGAAGGTGCTTAGCGACCATGGAAACAGACTGTTTTGCCCACCGAAGGTGTGCCATGGGCTATTGTTCCCATCGAAAGTGCCTATGGATCCTATTAATAGGTTGTTTTTTCCATTGAAGGTGCCTAGCAACTGTTTCAACGTGCTATTTTCCCACTGAAGGTGCCTTGTGACCATGTCAATGGGCTATTTTTCCCACTAAAAATGCCTTGCGACCTTATCAACGTGTTGTTTTTCATACCAAAGGTGTGCTAACAGGCTGTTTTTCCCACCAAAAGTGCCCAACGGACTGTTTTTCCCACCTAAGGTCCCTAGCAACCATGCCAACGTGGTATTTAGCCCATTAAAGGTACCTAGTGACCCTGCCAACAGGTTGTTTTTCCAACTAAATATGCCTAATGGGGTATTTTTCTTACCGAATGTGCCCAGCAACCGTGTCAATGGGCTGTTTTGCGCACCGAAGATTTGTCAATGGGCTTTTTTTCCAATTAAAGGTGCCCAACAAGTTGTTTTTCCCTCCTAAGGTGGCTAGGGACTACGCCAACGAGATGTTTTGCCTACTGAATGTGTGCCAACAGGTTATTTTTCTCACTAAAGGTGCCTAGTGATTTTGCCAATGGGCTATTTTGCCCACTGTAGGTGTGCCAACGGGCTGTTTTTCCCACCCGAAGTGCCCAACGGATTCTTTTTCTTGACTAAGGTGCCTAGTGAACGTGCCAACAGGGTATTTTGCCCACCATAGGTGCCTAGTGACCCTACCAACGGGCTATTTTGTCCACTGAATGTGCCCAATGGGTTGTTTTTCCCATCGAAGGTGCCTAGCGACCATGCCAATGGGCTATTTTGCCCATTGAAAGCGCCCAACAGGCTATTTTCCCACTGAAGGTGCCTACTAACCTTGCCAATGAGCTGTTTTGCCCACCAAAGGTGTACGTCGGGTTGTTTTGCCCATGACGGTGTGCCAACGAGCTGTTTTACCCACTGAAGTTGCCTAATGACCCCTGCCAATAGGCTATTTTATCCACCGAAAGTGCCTAGCGACCTTGCCAACGTGTTGTTTTCCCACCGAAGGTGTGCCAAAGGTTGTTTTTCCTACCAAAAGTGCCCAACAAAATGTTTTTCCTACCTAAGGTGCCTAGCAACCATACATAAGTGGTATTTTCCCCATTGAAGGTGCCTAGCTAACTTATCAGCTGGCTGTTTTGCACACTAAAGGTGTCAAACGGGTTGTTTTTCCCATCGAAGGTACCTAGGGACTGTGCCAATGGGCTGTTTTGCCCGCTGAAGGTGTGCCAATAGGCTTTTTTACCTATTGAAGGTTACCAACGGGCAATTTTTCCCACCTAAGGTGCCTACCGACCGTGCCAATGAATTATTTTACCCACCGAATGTGTGCTAATAGGTTGTTTTTCCAGCTGAAGGTGCCTAAAGACCATGTCAACAGGCTATTTTTCCAACAAAGGTGCCTAACAACCCTGCCAACTGGTTGTTTTTCCCACCGAATGTTTGGCAACGTGCTGTTTTGCCCATTAAAGGTTCTTAACGGGCTATTTTTCCTACATAAGGTGTCTAGCGATCTTGCCAACGGGCTGCTTTACCCACCAAGGGTCTGCTAATGGGATGTTATTTTGACCGAAGGTGTCTAGTGCCCTTACCAATTGGCTGCTTTACCCACCAAAGGTATGCCAACATGTTGTTTTTCCAATTAAAGGTGCCCAATGGACTGTTTTTCCACATAAGGTGTCTAAAGATCATGCCAACAAGCTATTTTTTCCACCTAAGGTCCCTAGCAACTATGCCAACATGGTATTTTGCCCACTAAGGGTGCCTAGAGACCCTACCAACGGGTTGTTTTGCCCACTGAAGGTGCCCAACTGGGTTTTTTCTCCCGAAGGTGCCTAGCAACCATGTCAACAGGCTGTTTTTCCCACCAAAGGTGTTCTAACGGGCTGTTTTGCCTACCAAAAGTGTGTGAATGGGCTTGTTTTTCCCACTAAAGATGCCCAACAAGCTGTTTTCCCACCAAAGGTGCCTAACCACCATGCCAACGAGCTATTTTTCTCACCTTGCCAATAGGATGTTTTGCCTACCAAAGGTGTGCCAACGAGCTATTTTTCCCACTGAAGGTGCCTAGCGACCATGGTAACGGGCTGTTTTGCCCACCATAGGTGTGCCAGAGAGCTATTTTCCCACTAAAAGTGCCCAATGGACTATTTTTCCCACCTAAGGTGCCTAGCGACCACCCCAACTAGCTATTTTGCACACCAAAGGTGCCTGGCTACCCTGCCAACAGACTATTTTGCCCTCCGAAAGGTACCAACCAGCGGTTTTTCCGATTGAAGGTGCCAAACAAGCTGCTTTTGCCACCGAAGGTGTCTAGCAACTGTGTCAACGGGCTACTTTGCCAACTGAATATGTGCCAATGGGGATGTTTTTCCCACAGAATGCCTAGCGTCCCTACCAACAGGCTATTTTGGCCACTGAAGGTGCCCAGAGACTGTATCAACGAGAAACGTTCCCACTGAAATTGCCCAGCGACCATGCCAACAGGCTATTTTGCCCACCAAAGTTGTTCTAACGGGTTGTTTTGCCAACCAAAGGTGTGCGAACAAGCTGTTTTTCCCAACAGAGTTGCCTAACAGGCTATTTTCTCACCGAAGATGCCCAACGGGCTGTTTTCCCATCGAAGGTGCCTAGACATCGAGCCAATAGGCTATTTTTCCCACTGAAGGTGCCCAAAGGGCTACTTTGCCACTGAAGGTGCCTAGCAACCTTGCCAACAGACTGCTTCGCCCACCGAAAGTGTGCCACAAGCTATTGTTCCTACTGAAAGTGCCGAGCAGCCCTGCTAATAAGTTGTTTTGCCCATTGAACGTGCCTAACGACTGTGCCAACAAGGTGTTTTACCTACTAAATGTGTGCTAACAGGCTGTTTTTACCAATGAAGGTGCCTAGCGATCGTTCCAACAGGCTGTTTTCCCCACCAAAGGTGCGTCAACGAGTTATTTTCCTGCCAAAAGTGCGAAACAGATTGTTTCTCCCACCTACGGTGCCTAGTGACTACGCAAACAGGGTATTTTTCCCATCGTAAGTACGTAGTGACCCTACCAATAGACTGTTTTGTCCATTGACGGTGCCCAACGGGCTGTTTTCCCACAGAAAGTGCCTAGAGATCATGCCAACGTGCTATTGTTCCTACCGAAGGTGTGCCAACTGGCTATTTTTCCCACCAAAAGTGCCTAACAACCTATTTTTCCCACCTAAGGTGCCTCGAAACCATTCCAACGGTCTATTTTGCCCATCGAATGTGCCTAACGATCATACCAACAGGCTATTTTACCCACCGATGGTGTACCAATGGGTTGTTTTACCCATTGAAGTTGCCCAATTGGTTGTTTTTGCCATCGAAGGTGACTAGCGACTGTGCCAATGGGTTGCTTTCCCATGAAAGGTATGCTAACGGGCTGTTTTTCCCTCTGAAGGTGCCTAGCAGCCATCCAACAGGCTGTTCTTCCCATTGAAAGTGCCTAGCGACCCTACCAAAGTGCTTGCTTGCCCATTGAATGTGCCTAGCGGTCATGCCAATGGGCTATTTTCAAACTGAAGGTGCCTAGAGACCCTACTAATGGGCTATTTTTCCCACCGAAAGTGCCTAGCGACCATGGTAACGGGTTGTTTTGCCCACCATAGGTGTGCCAGAGAGTTATTTTTCCCACTAAAAGTGCCCAACGGACTATTTTTCCCACCTAAGGTGCCTAGCGACCACCCCAACTAGCTATTTTGCACACCAAAGGTGCCTGGCTACCCTGCCAACAGACTATTTTGCCCTCCAAAGGGTGCCAACCAGCTGTTTTTCTGATTAAAGGGGCCCAACAAGCTGCTTTTGCCACCGAAGGTGTCTAATAACTGTGTCAACGGGCTACTTTGCCAACTGAATATGTGCCAATGGGGCTGTTTTTCCTACAGAATGCCTAGCGACCCTACCAACAAGCTATTTTGGCCACTGAAGGTGTCCAGAGACTGTATCAACGAGAAACTTTCCCACTGAAATTGACCAGCGACCACGCCAACAGGCTATTTTGCCCACCAAAGTTGTTCTAACGGGTTGTTTTGCCAATCAACGATGTGCGAAGAAGCTATTTTTCCCAACGAAGTTGTCTAACAGACTATTTTCTCACCGAAGATGCGCAACGGGCTGTTTTCCCATCGAAGGTGCCTAGACATCATGCCTATAGGCTAATTTTCCCACTAAAGGTGCCCAACGGGCTACTTTGCCACTGAAGGTGCCTGGCAACCTTGCCAACAGACTGCTTCGCCCACCGAAAGTGTGCCACAAGCTATTGTTCCTACTGAAAGTGCCAAGCAGCCCTGCTAATAAGTTGTTTTGCCCATTGAAGGAGCCTAGCGGCCATCCAATAGGCTGTTTTCCCATTGAAAGTGCCTGACAACCCTACCAACGTGCTTTTTTGCCCATTGAATGTGCCTAGCGGTCATGCCAATGCGCTATTTTCAAACTAAAGGTACCTAGAGACCCTACTAATGGGCTATTTTTCCCACCGAAAGTGCCTAGCGACCATGCCAACATGTTGTTTCCACCGAAGGTGTGTCAACGGGCTATTTTTCCCACCAAAAGGGCCCAATAGACTGCTTTTCTTGCCTAAGGTGCCTAGCAACCGTGCCAATAGGGAAGGTGCCTAGCGATCCTGCTAATGGGCTTTTTACACACTGAAGGTGCTCAATGGGCTGCTTTTCCCATTGAGGGTGCCTGGCGACCATGCCAACTGGCTGTTTTGCCCACTGAAGGTGTGCCAACAGGCTTTCTTGCCCATTGAAGGTTGCCAACGGGCTATTTTTCCTTCCTAAAGTGCCTAGCGATCATGCCAACAAGTTGTTTTGCCCACCAAATGTGTTTCAACATGCAGTTTTTCCCACTAAAAGTGCTTAGGGATAGTGCTAACAGACTTTTTATACCACCAAAAGTGCCCAACGGACTATTTTTCCCACCTATGGTGCCTAGCTATCTTGGCAACAGGTTATTTTGCCCATTGAATGTGCCAACGGGCTATTTTGCCCACCCAACGTGTTCCAAAGGTGCCTAACGATCATGCCAATGAGCTATTTTGCCTACTGAATATTTGCCAATGGGTTGTTTTACCGACTATAGGTGTGCAAACGGGCCCCTTTTGCAACGGATGGTGCCCAACGGATAATTTTTCCTATCTTAGGTGCCTAGCGATCATCTCAACGGGCTGTTTTGCTAACCAACTATGTGTCAACAGGCTGTTTTTCCCACCTAAGGTGCCTGACGACCATACCAACGGGCTATTTTGCCCATTGAAGGAGTGCTGACGGGCTGTTTTACCTACCAAAGGTGTGCCAATAGGTTGTTTTGCCTACTAAAGGTGTGCCAATGGGCAGTGTTTCCCATCGACGGTGCCTGGCACCTTACCAATGGGTTGTTTTGCCCACCGAAGGTGTGACAAAGGGTTATTTTCCCATCGAAGGTGTGCCATCAAGCTTTTTTTCCTACCCAAAGTGCCCAACGGACTGTTTTACCCACCAAAGGTGCCCAATAAGCTGTTTTGCCCATCAAAGGTATGCCAACGGGCTGTTTTGCCCATCAAAGGTGTGCCAACAGGCTGTTTTATCGACCAAATGTATGCTAACGGGCTGTTTTGCCTACCCAAGGTGCCCTACGGGCTATTTTTCCCACTGAAGGTGTGCCAGTGGGCTATTTTTCCCACTGAAGGTGCCTAGCAACCATGCGAACGGGCTATTTTTCGTACCGTAGGTGTGCCAACGGGCTGTTTTTCTGACCAAAAGTGCCCAACAGACTGTTTTTCCCACCTAAGGTGTCTAACGACTGTGCCAACTAGCTATTTTGCTTACTGAAGGTGCATGGTGACCCTGCCAATAGGCTATTTTGCCCACCAAAGGTGTGCCTATTGGTGGTTTTGTCGATTGAAGGTGCCTAATAGGCTTTTTTTGCCACCGAAGGTGACTTGCGACTGCGCCAATGGGCTTCTTTGCCCCCCAAAAGTGTGCCAAATGGCTTTTTTCCCACAAAATATCTAGCAACCCTACCAATGGGTTGTTTTGCCCATTGAAGGTGCCTAAAGATCGTGCCAACGGGATGTTTTCCCACTGAAATTGCCTAGTGATCATGCCAATGGGCCGTTTTGCCCACTAAAGGTGCTCTAATGTGCTGTTTTGCCTTCCAAAGGTGTGTGAATGGGCTGTTTTTCCCACCGAAGATGCCCAATGAATTGTTTTGCTACCGAAGATGCCCAATGGGCTATTTTCCCACTGAAGGTCCCCAGCCACTAAGCCAACAGTTTGTTTATCCCATCGAAGGTGCTCAACAGACTATTTGTCAATGGACTGCTTTGCCCACCAAAGGTATGCCATGGGTTATTGTTCCCACCGAAAGTGCTGGCGACCCTGCTAATAGGTTGTTTTGCCCATTAAAGGTGCCTAGCAACTGTTCCAACTAGTTGTTTTCAACTTAAAGGTGCCTAGAAACGTTGTCAATAGGCTATTTTTCCTACCGAAAGTGCCTAGCGACTATGTCAATGTGTTGTTTTTCCCACCAAAGGTGTGCCAACGGGCTGTTTTTCCTACGAAAAGAGCCCAACGAACTGTTTTTCCCACCTAAAGTCCCTAGATACCGTGCCAACATGGTATTTTGCCCACTGATGGTGCCTAACAAACCTGCCAATGGGTTGTTTTGCCTATTGAAGGTGCCCAACGAGGTGTTTTTCCCACCAAAGGTGCCTAGTGACTATGCCAATGGGTTGTTTTTCCTACCAAAGGTGTTCTAACAGGCTGTTTTGCCTACCAAAAGTGTACGAACTAGCTGTTTTTCCCAACTAAGATGCTCAACAGGATGTTTTCTTACTGAAGGTGCCTAGCCACCGTGCCAACAGGCTATTTCCTATCGTGCCAATAGGCTGTTTTACCTACCAAAGGTGTGCCAACGGGCTATTTTGCCAACCATAGGTGTGCCAAGGGCTGTTTTCCCACAAAAAATGCCCAACGGACTGTTTTTCCCACATAAGGTACCTACGGTGCACCGAAGGTACCTAGCGACCCTGCCAATAGGCTAATTATCCCATTGAAGGTGTACCAATGAGTTGTTTTGCCAATTGAAGGTGCCCAAAGGGCTATTTTTTCCACCAAAGGTGGCTACTGATTGGACCAACGGGCTGCTTTGCCACCGAATCTGTGCCAACATGCTATTTTTCCCACATAATGCCTAGCGACCCTGCCAACGGGCTGTTTTGCCACTGAAGGTACCTAGAGACCGTGCCGACGAGATGTTTTCCCACTAAAGTTGCCTAGTGACCATGCCAACAAGGTGTTTTACCCACCAAAGGTGTTCTAACGGGCCATTTTGCCCACCAAAGGTGTGCGAACGGGTTATTTTTCCCACCGAAGGTGTCTAGCCATTGTGCCAACAGGTTGTTTTTTCCACTGAAGGCACCCAACGGGCCCTGCTGATAGGCCGTTTTGCCCATTGAAGTTGCCTAACGACCCTACTAATAGGTTGTTTTGCCCATTGAAGGTTCCTAATGATTGTGCCAATGAGGTGTTTTGCCTACCAAATGTGTGCCAAAAGGCTATTTTTCCCACTGACGGTGCCTATTGATAATGCCAACGGGTTGTTTTTCCCATTGAAGGTGTGCCAACGAGCTGTTTTTCCCACCAAAAGTGCCCAATGAATTGTTTTTCCCAGCTAAGATGCCTAGCGATCATGCTAACGGGTTGTTTTCCCACTGAAGATGCTTAGCAACCCTGCCAATGTGCTACATTCCCCACCAAAGGTGTGCGCCGAACTGTTTTTCCTACCGAAAGTGCCTAGTGTCCCTGCTAACGGGCTATTTTGCCCACTGAACGTGCCTAGCGGTCATGCCAATGGGTTGTTTTTCAACTAAAGGTGCCTAGTAAACCTACCAACAAGCTATATTTCCCACCGAAAGTGCTTGACGACCATGCCAATGTGCTGTTATTCCCACTAAAGGTGTACGACGAGCTGTTTTTCCTAGCAAAAGTGCCCAACAGACTATTTTTCCCACCTAGGGTGCCTAGCAACCATGCCGATGGGATATTTTCCCCACTGAAGGTGCCGAACGACCTTACCAACGGGCTATTTTGCATATTGAAAGTGCCCAATGGGCTGCTTTTCCCATTGAAGGTGCCTTGCGATCATGCCAATGGGCTGTTTTGCCCACTAAAGGTGTGCCAATAGGCTTTTTTGCCCATTAAAGGTTGCCGATAGGTTGTTTCTCCCTTCGAAGGTGCCTCTGGATCATGTTAACGGGCTGTTTTTCCCATCAAAAGTGCCCAATGGACTATTTTTCCCACCTAAAGTGCCTACCCATCTTGCCAACGGGCTATTTTACCCACCAAACGTTCCAATGGGGAATTTTGCCCACCCAAGGTGTGCCAAAGGGTTGTTTTGCCCATGAAAGGTGCCTAACGGGCTATTTTCCCCATCGAAGATGCTTAATGACTATGCCAATGCCTTGGTTTTGGCCAGCAAAGGTGTGACAACAGGTAGTTTTTTCCACCCAAGGTGCCTTCCGATCGTACCAACAGGGTGTTTTTCCCACCAAAGATGTACCAAGAGGTTGTTTTACAGACTAAATATGTGTCAACAGGTTGTTTTGCCTACTGAAGGTGTGTAAGCGGTTCGTTTATGCAATCGATGGTGCCCAACGGACAATTTTTCCCACCTAAGGTGCATAGCGACTGTGCCAATGGGTTGTTTTGCCCACCGAATGTGTGCCATCGGGCTATTTTTCTTCCTAAAGGTGTGCGAACGGGCCCTTTTTGCAACTAATGGTTCCTAATAGACAATTTTCCCACCTAAGGTACCTAGCGATCATCTCAACGGGTAGTTTTGCCAACCAAATGTGTGCCAATGCGCTGTTTTCCCACTGAAAGTGCTTTGCAACCGTGCTAATGGGCTATTTTACCTATCGAAGGTGTGGGAACGGGCTGTTTTACCTACCAAAGGTATGCTAACAAGCTGTTTTGCCGACTGAAGGTGTGCTAATGGGCTATTTTGCCCACCGAAGGTGTGCTAACGGACTGTTTTTCCCACCGAAGGTGTGCCAATGTACTTTTTTGCCTACCCAAGATGCCCAACGGGATGTTTTCCCATTGAAGGTGCCTAGTGACCATGCCAACAGGCTGTTTTGCCCCATCGAAGGTGTGCCAACCGAAGGTTTTGCCTATCAAAGGTGTGCCAATCGCACGTTAACAGGTTGTTTTGCCTACCAAAGGTGTGCCAACAAGTTGTTTTGCCTATCCAAGGTGCCCAACGGGTTGTTTCTACTAACGAAGGTGTGCCAATGAGCTATTTTACCTACCAAAGCTGCCTAATGACCATGCTAATAGGCTATTTTGCCTACCATAGGTGTGCCAACGTGCTGTTTTTCCCACCAAAACTGCCCAACGGATTGTTTTTCCCACCTAAGGTGCCTAGCGACTATGGCAACTGGCTATTTTGCACACTGAAGGTTCCTGGCGACCCTGACAATAGGCTATTTTTCCTACCAAAGGTGTGCTATCGAATTGTTTTGTCGATTGAAGGTGCCCAATGGGCTATTTTTTCCATCGAAGGTGGCTACCGACTGTGCCAACGGGGTGCTTTGCCTACCAAAGGTGTGCCAACGGGTTGTTTTTTCGATAGAATGTTTAACGACCCTACCAACAAGTTGTTTTGCCCATTGAAAGTGCCTAGAGACCGTGCCAACGGGATGTTTTCCTACTGAAGTTGCCTAGTGATCATGCCAACGGGCTGTTTTGAGTACCACTAAACGTGTTCGAGCGGGCTATTTTGCCTACCGAAGGTGTGCAAACGGGCTATTTTTCCAGCCGAAGATGCCCGCACACCGGGCTGTTTTTCTAGCCGAAGATGCCCAGCAAGCTATTTTCCCACCAAAGATGCCCAATAGGTTGTTTTCCCCCTGAAGGTGCCTAGCCACTGTGCCAATAGGCTGTTTTTCCCACCGAAGATGCCCAATGGGCTACTTTGCCACTGAAGATGCCTAACGACCCTACTGACGGATTGCTTTGCCCATGGAATGTGTGCCACAGGCTATTGTTCCCACCGAAAGTGCCTAGTGACCCTGCTAATAGGTTGTTTTGCCCATTGAAGGTGCCTAGAAACTATTCCAATAGGCTACTTTCCCACTGAAAGTGCTTAGCGACCCTATCAATAGGCTATTCTTCTAGCCAAAAATGCCTAGCGATCGTGTCGACGTGCTGCATTTCCTACCAAAAGTGCCCAATAGACTGTTTTTCCCACCTAAGGTCCCTAGCAACTATGCCAACATGGTATTTTGCCCACTGAAGGCACCTAGTGACCCTGCCAACAGGTTGTTTTGCCCACTGAAGGTGTCCAATCGGGTGTTTTTCCCATCGAAGGTGCCTAGTGATCGTGCCAATGGGTTGTTTTGCACACCAACGGTGTGCCAACGGGTCATTTTTCCCTCCTAAGGTGCCTAACGATTATGTGAATGAGGTGTTTTGCTCACTGAATGAGTGCCAACAGGCTTTGCTCACTGAATGTGTGCCAACAGGCTGTTTTGCCTACTGAAGGTGTGCCGACGGGCTGTTTTTCTGCCCAAAGTGCCAACGGATTGTTTCTCTAACCTAAGATGCCTAGCGACAGTGCCAACGAGGTATTTTGTCCACTGTAGGTGCTTAGCAACCCTACCAACGGGCTATTTTGCCCACCGAAGGTGCCTAACAAGTTGTGCCAATAGGCTTTTTGGCCTATTGAAGGTGCCTAACGGTTTATTTTTCCCTCTTAAGGTGCCTAGCAACCCTGCCACCGAGTTGTTTTGCCCACCGAATGTATGCCAACAGGTTGTTTTTCCTGCTGAAGGTGCTTAGCGGTCATGCCAATGGGGTATTTTGCATACCATAGGTGTGCCAACGGGCTATTTTTTCCACCAGAAGTGCCCAACATATTGTTTTTCCTACCGGGGTATTTTCTCACATAAGGTGTCTAGTGATCGTGCCAACTGGCTTTTGTGCCCACCGAAGGTGTGCCAATGAGTTGTTTTTCCCACCGAAGGTGCTTAGCGACCTTGCCAATGGGTAAAAGAGCCCACTGAAGGTGCCTAGCGATTATGCCAATGGGATGTTTTGTCCACCAAAGGTGTGCTAACGGGCTGTTTTTCCCACCGAAGGTGCCTAATGGGCTGTTTTCCCACCGAAAATGCCTAACGACCCTAAAAACTGGCTGTTTTGCTCACCAAAGGTGTGCCAACGTGCTGTTTTTCCCATTGAGGGTGCACAACGGGTTGTTTGTCCCACATAAGTTGTCTAGCAATCATGCCAATGGTTCGACTGAAGGTGCCTAATGACCCTGCCAATGGGCCTTTTTACCCATCAAATGTGTGCCAACTGGCTGTTTTACCTACTAAAGGTGTATGAAGGGTAGTTTTTGCTATCTATGGTGCCCAACTGACAGTTTTCCCACCTAAGGAGCCTACCGACTGTGACAAAGGGCTCTTTTTCCAACCGAATGTGTGCCAACGGCCTGTTTTTCCCATTGAAGGTGCCAATGGCCTGTTTTATCCACCAATGGTGTGCCAACGGGTTGTTTTTCCCACAAAAGTTGCCCAATGGGCTGTTTTCCACCAAAGGTGGCTAATGACCCTGCCAACGAGCTGTTTTGGCCACCGAAGGTGTGCCAACTAGCTGTTTTCCCACGGAAGGTGCCCAACTTTTTTTTAGTTGAAGGTGCCAAGCGACTGTGCTAGTGGGTTGTTTTCCCAATGAAGGTGCGCCAATAGGTTGTTTTGCCCACTAAAGATGCCTAGCGAGCCTGCCAATGGGCTATTTCCCACTGAAAGTACTTAACGACTGTACCAACGTGGTATTTCTCCCACCGAAGGTAAGCCCACGAGCTATTTTCCCACCAAAAGTACCCAACGTACTGTTTTTCCTACCTAAGGTGCCTAGCAATCATGCAACGGGGTATTTTCCCGACTGAAGGTGCCTACTAACCTTGCCAAAGTGCTATTTTGCACACTCAAGGTGCTAAAGGGGCTGTTTTTGCCAACAAAGTTGCCTAACGACCGTGCCAATAGGTTGTTTTGCCCAGTAAAGGTCTGCCAACAGGCTTTTTTGCACATTGAACATTGCCAACGGGCTTTTTTTCCCTTCTAAGGTGCCTATCGACCATGACAACGTTCTATTTTGCCCATCAAATGTGTGCCAACAAGTTGTTTTTCTCACTGAAGGTGCCTAGCAACCGTGCCAACGGGCTATTTTGCCCATCAAAGGGGCCTAGTGCCCTGCCAACTGGCTGTTTTTCCCATCGAACATGTGCCAAAGTGTTATTTTGCCCATTGAAGGTGACCAATAGGCTGTTTTTCCACTGAAGATGTCTAGTGATAGTACCAACCGGTTGTTTTGCCTACTAAATGTGCCTAGTGGCCGTGCCAACGAGGTGTTTTCCCACTAAAGGTACCTAGCGACCCTATCAATGGGCTATTTTTCCCACTGAATGTGTGCTAATGGGCTATTTTTCCCTTTGAAAGTGCCATTGAAGGTGCCTAGCAACCATGCCAAAGGGGCATTTTGCCCACTAAAGGTGTATCAACAGGCTTTTTTGCCTATTGAAGGTTGCCAATAGGCTGTTTTCCCTACCTAAGATGCCTAGCGATTGTGCCAACGAACTGTTTTGCCCACCAAATGTGTGCCAACAGGTTGTTTTTCCCACTGAAGGTGCCTAGCGATCTTGCCAACGGGTTGTTTTTGGCACCAAAAGTGCCCAACAGACTATTTTTCCCACCGATGGTGCCTAGTGACCGTGCCAACGGGCTATTTTGCCCACTGAATGTGCCAATTTGGTATTTTGCCCACCCAAGGTGTGCCAATAGGCTGTTTTGCCCACTAAAGGTGCCCAACAGGTTGTTTTCTCCACCGAAGGTGCCTAACAACCTTGCCAACGGGCTATTTTCCCACCAAAGATGTGCCAACGACCTGTTTTTCCCACCCCAGATGCCTAGTGATCATGCCAATGGGTTGTTTTACCTACCGAAGGTGTGCCAATGGATTGTTTTGCCCACCAAATATGTGTCAACGGGCTATTTTGTAAACTAAAGATGTGCGAATGGGTCGTTTTTACGACCAATGGTGCCCAACGAATAGTTTTTCCTAAGTAAAATGCTTAGCGTTCTTCTCAACAGGCTGTTTTGCAAACCAAATGTGTGCGAACGGGCTGTTTTTCACCCCAAAGATGTTTGGTGACAATGCCAACGGGCTGTTTTGCCCATCGAACGTATGCCAACGGGCTGTTTTGCCTACCAAAGGTGTGCCAATGGGTTGTTTTCCCTACTGAAGGTGCCCAACGGGCTTTTTTTTCCCACCATAGGTGTGCCAACAGGCTATTTTTCCTACTGAAGGTGCCTAGGGACCATGCCAACGGACTCTTTTGCCTTTTGTAGGTGTGCCAATGGGCTGTTTTTCCTATCAAAGGAACCCAACAGGCTATTTTGGAACTCAAGGTGAGAAGCGAACCTACCAACGGGATGTTTTGCCCCTCGAAGGTGTGCCAATGGGTTGTTTTTCCCACTGAACGTGTGCCAGCGGGCTATTTTTCCCATCGAAGGTGCCTGACGACCATGCCAATGGGCTCATTTGCCCACTGTAAGTGTGCCAACAGGCTATTTTCCCATCGAAAGTGCACAATGGTTTGTTTTTCCCACCTAAGGTGCCTAGCTACTATGCCAACGGGCTATTGTGCCCACCAAAGGTGCTTAGCGACCCTACCAATGGGCTAATTTGCCCATGGTAGGTGCCCAATGGGCTGTGTTCTCATCAAAAGTGTAACACCCCACTCCCGCCGGATCCAAACCCGATATAGATGGTGATACCCGAGTCCGTGCCCCGCGAGGGTGGCGTGCCACATCACTTAACAATTAAAACCCGGTACACATTTTAAATACTCTTCTCAATCGTCATTAATTTGGGCCCACTTTTTTTTCTTTTTCCAAAACATTTTGTTTACTTAACTGAAAACGAAACAATTTACATTTCAGCGATGAAACATAAAGTACAGAAA